>LQRL01024013.1:0-11037 GCA_001703475.1 Hydroides elegans
AGCACGCAAATGCATAAGAACAATGGAACTTGTAAATAAACACACGTTAAAGCAAATATGTTTAAAAAGTGATAAAATGTTATCTAGATTACAAGTATAAGGTTTAAAATCATTAGGAATAAAGTTGTTATTCCTTTGTTTTGGATTATATACTTTATTACCAGTTTCAACGCATATTACTTGATGATTTGAGGTATGTAGTTGTTTATGTTCGTTTTAAACATGGGTTGGAGACTTGCTAAAAATCAGCATTAAAAGGGCCTGAGTGACGTCCGTTTTAAACATTATGTCACCCCGTATGTCACTCTCATCTAGGAATAAATACATGTATGATATATCGTCCATTTTTTCGCGAAGTGACGAATAGGCATTTTTAACGATTTTGAGTTAACACCAAATTTGAACATTGTTCAATGATGCCTTTTCAATGCGTAAGTTTCAATGTCCTATCTATTTTAGTTTTTCAGATATTGTTGGCATTTGATATTTTTTTTGCGATGCAACGAATAAGATTGATGACGTCATTGCAGTAATAAAATGAACTTTATGGCTTTTCAATGTATGTTGTAATTTAGGTAACATAATAAGGTATTTGATAAGGTATATGTATTTATAATTGAGGTGACTAAATAAAGTAAACGACTAGGTCTATGATAATTTAGTTCGAAAATGGTAAAATCTTCTTTTGCCTATATCTCAAAATGGGAAAAAAAACCTATTCGTCACTTCGCGAAAAAACGGACGAATTATTAAAGGGCATTTCTTCAAAGAACTGTGTGTCTCGGAACAGATTCTGCAAAGCGCCA
The DNA here is from genome assembly GCA_001703475.1 of Hydroides elegans. Lineage (NCBI taxonomy): Eukaryota > Metazoa > Annelida > Polychaeta > Sabellida > Serpulidae > Hydroides > Hydroides elegans. Next base: position 807 of record LQRL01024013.1, read on the forward strand.
TAGCATTCGATCACGCTTGGGGTTATCCATTCGTCGACTACTGAGAGGTAGTCATCCAACGATTCGGCACCTGGGTATAGAGGATAAGAATGGCATTACATGGTCAGGGTGCATCGCTTAAAGAAATGATAAGGAATAGCTAGGGTGCGATATTTATGTGTATTGCATCCGGACTATTTTCCGTTTGCACTTCCGAAATTTTCTTGATAAAACAATATAAACATGAATTACTTTTTGAATAATTAATTTCCCATAGATAATTATCTTATCTGACATGATTTATATTGAAAATATTATATAATCGCCCACTGTGACATGGCAAAAAAAACCTTTTTTTTCAGTAACGGTTATTCCATGTAATAAAGGGAATACAATATTCAGATTCAAAATTGATAGGTGTTTATTGCACTCAGGGGTCAAATTGGATGCACTCAGCCTTCGGCTTCGAAGCATCCAATTTGACCCCTTCGTAACACCTTACAATGTTGTAACACCTAACAATATTGAACCTTCACAAGGTATTCCCATAATATACTATTCAAATATATATATATATAATGATATTTATAACATATGTAATATATGATAAAGGCGCCATAGCATTCGATTACGCTAGGGGTTATTCATTCGTCGACCACTAAAAGGTATTCATCCAAGGATTTGAATCTGGAAATGCCATTATATATTGATAAAATATTGATAACAATATATATTGATTATATATAAGCATATAGCATAAATTATATAAACAAAATAGAAATATATTATAATACATGTATTATAGATGAAGCCAAGGTGTTGAAGTCATGCACAACACATAGTCTAGTCCTGGTGAATGATCGTTATCCTTTTAAAAAATGAAGAAAAGTTTATAGTTTTAGTGGCATATTATACTTTGATATAATCTTCCGTCACGTTTTATGTGAGATACCAAAATCAACATCAGGAATATATAAAACAATGGTTCCAGGGTATCCTTAAATGGACAATGGAAATTAGCCGACTTTTAGTTGACAGTCCCTTTGTATTCATGATCCATTATTTTTAACAATGGACAGTAAACTAAGTCGGCTTACGTACCCAGTCGTCTCTATAAATTAAACCATTGTACAGATGCCTCGGCTACGCTTAGGAACCATATTTTTAGTAATGGACTGACCGTTTACTTTGTCCTATACATATTTTATTTTTTCTTAATGTTTACAACATAATTTAACTATAGTTTAACGTTTCAAGATATAACTTACTCAACATAGCTTTTGCCAATCTCTTGTATGCTCCATGACCATAATATTGTCCATAGGTCATCACATTTACATCAGTCTCATCTCCTTTTTCCATCAGTCGAGCTATTTCCTTTTTGCCCGTGTTTCGAATCGGCCACGAATTGGGAAAGTCCGTTTTGACTAACCATGGTGTCACCTTGCGTTGGTACTTTATGATTCCAGCCATCTTTTCCGGAATTAGCTCTGTAAATAAGCCATTTGAATATAATGTAGTTATTATTCGAAGTTAGTTTACACTAGTGACGTCATTCCTTTGTATTCAGCGTACATTATTTTAAATAATGAACTGTAAACTAAGTAGGCTAAAGTACTCGGTCAACTCCATTAATTAAAACATTGGACAGGTTCCACGGCTGCGCCTCGGAACTGTCCAATATTTTAATTAATGGACTGACCTCGTACTTTATCCTATACATTATTATTGATAAACAAATCATGGTTTAAATAATGTCTGCAGTGTTTCAATTTCATTTGATATCTTAAATATATATCTAATATATAAATAAATACGCATTCGATTTAATACATTCGAACATAAACTTTTTTCAACATATACTATTTAATAACATAAATATCTCGATATCAGAAATGCAAACAAATCGACATAGTCATTCTAACGACTATACATACTTTGTTAAACATAATATTGCTGTTTCATAATTAAAATATAAACATCAAAATATTGACTTTTTGGATTGACCAGCTACTACATTAAAATCTTTTTGATCATGCATATCTTATTCAGCCAATCTAACCTATATAACTAAAAATAAACAAATAAATAAAAGTAAAAGGGTAGACATACCCTTAACTTCTTGCATCTGGAGTAGCAGTCCCATGACCATGTGTTCATCTACAGGAAACGCAAAGTGCTCATTCAGAACAGTTTGGACATCGTTCAAGTCTTCAGCATCTATGAAAAAATAATATCAAAATAGTAGCCGATAAATAATAAAACTATTAAGGAATCTACTGCAATAATATGATATAATGACATCTTCTGAATAAGCTGCGAAATTGACAGAACAATGAGAAAAACCTAGTTCTTCTGTGTTTTTACTATTTTTGCTGTATGACTGCATCATTTTCCTAACAGTGAATGAGCATATCCTGATCGATGTGTATACAACTCATATTGGATCACCTCGTGATTAAAAATTTAGGCTCTGAATCTCAATCACCTAAATATTATAACATATATACAATGTAGCTGTTGGTAAGTATTTCGATATGATATGAATTGCCAAAACTAACAACCAAGCAATGATAATTGAATTATTTACCCTCCAAATCACAAAGTAGACGCCGCCAATCTTCATCCGAATCGAACGAAAATCCCAAAGAATCCTCAACGCTGTCTAGAGCCGCTTGGGTTTCGGAGCATAATTTGAAGTAGCCATTTAGTCCATCTCTGTTTTAGATTTAAAAATGCCATAAATATCGCATCCAGAAAATATTAAGCTCATGGTCCAACATATCAGCACAAAGGTGAGGAACCATTTTGAGGGGCACTCAACGATTTATTCGGGTGAATGTTTATTCTTGTAGCAGTTCTTCCTTGCTTGCAACTTTTTCAGAACAGAACAAAGTTTTTTTTCGAAACGATTATTTTATTTTAGAATTAAGTTTGTAAATATATCAATCGATGCAGCTGTATCTAAATTTAGTCTCTGTTGACGAATATGTGAAAGAATAACCTCATACACATATGATTTCTCGAAATCAGTATTCTGGAATGAGATTGTAAATTTGCTTGTTATAGCTTTTCTGCGTTCCTTGCTTGGAACTTCAAAATAAACATTTTGATGAATATAAGAAAAAATAAATCGTTGAGTGCCCTCGCATTTTACGTAGAGCGAATAAACGGGTGTGCGCGCTCAAATTCGCGCTTGGTTGCAAAACATGGTTAACAAAATGTGTATGCTTTCAATAAACTTTGAAACAATTGATGATATTAATCTTTATTTGTAATTAGGAAATTTTAAAAGGATTTTGTCTAATGTTATAAATCGCTTACCGAAACTTGAGAAAATCTTGCACTAGATTCTCGTTACAGCCCAAAAATGAGTCTGTAACAAATACATTTTAATAAATAGCGTACAGATGAGAATTTATTATGTAATATAGTTTCTTTAAACGGACTTTTATATAAACATTTTATATATAGCTACTTATATCTAGCAAAACATGCTATTTTTTCTATGCTTTTCCTTCGCATACTTTGCAACGTTATAACTTAGTATTTAATCAAATAATTTCTATAAACATTATCATCAGTTTCTATGCGCAAAATAATCATACATACCTAATAATAAAGACAAAATCAAAAATATGAATTTCAGCTCCATACTTGCAGATCAGCCCACAGTATTCCTACTCATCAATCAAAAGAGTAGCTCGTTCACATGCATTAAACCGATTTCAAATACAAAAAAAAATGTTCATAAAATTGGACAAAAAATTGCTGGTATCCAAAACGGAATGCCCTACGAATCGACATGAATACACTATACAATTACTGTGTCAAAAATGCTTAATGTGCGTTGTTTGAAATTAAATGTATATGTATGCATTCATATTCTTGCAACTATTGGTTGCCATGGGTGTTAACATGAGTATCCAGCGAAAAATATCCAGATATTGGAGAAAAAAATCCCACAATAATTTTTTTTTCAAAAAGTGTAAATTACCCCAAAACAACGTTAATATTACAATATCGAACACCAACAAAATAATGTTTTTAAACATAAACATTTTGCAAAAAAGGTCGTTTTCGAAACTTAAAATGTTGAATATAAATGAATTACCCATCATATATTGTATAACACAGTTTATTAGACAATTGCAAGCACGTTTAATCAATTTGGAAATAATTATTCTCCCTTCTTATTACGGAAATTAAGAAATTATCAAAAATCTCAAAGCTAGTAAATATTTTCTAAAAATGTTCAAGCGTGAGGTGCTCTTTATTGAATGATGCGACTCGTAATGCGTGTGCAGCTGCAATCAAATAAATTTGTGTTGATTTCAGTTAACTCAGACACAAGGAAATCCACCAATGTAGTAAAGGCTGACAGCAAAATACTCTAAAGAGTTTCTTCCCTCTTCCAATGCTCACCATAATAACACGTTACTTAGTTTCAAACATAATGTGCACAGATAGTGTTTTGCTTAAGTTTTCATTATATTAATTATTGGAATAAAATTAATTTAAAAGTTCCATGTTTGTTCTGTTTTTATTATTATTTAATTATTTTATATTTGGGATGGTGTGTCATTGTATTTCGATTTGTCTTAAATGGATAGTCGCTCCTCGAAAAAAATAAAGACCACTTGCAAAACTAAGCGTGCCTATCAATGTTTAGCTATTTTTTTCTCAAAGAATTATTGGGTTAGTTTATACTGGTTTATATAAATAGCGCTCATCGCTATGAGCGACATGATTCTTTGAAATAGTTTAGGCCCTATAAAGAAAACACAGAAAAGCGCAAGTGTAGATGAGAATCGTTCATTTAATGTGGACGGGCCGTTACTACCTTTTTGCCTGGTTTTGTAACTTCTTTAAGATTTTATAGTAAAAAAAAAAAAGAAAAACACCTTTGAATGACCTTGATATTGTAAACAGCTATTCCCTATATCCTTGTTATGCAAACAGTTAAATGTTGTTGTTTTCAAAGGCGTTGATATATAGGGCCATAGGAACCTAGATATTGACATTAATACTACAATGAATATTTTACCATGTCTTCACAAACATGTAGTAGATTTCCCCAAGACTTACTTTTGTATACCACTGCATGTACACTGTTATAACAAGACATTTCACATTATAAATACGATTATACCAAATAGTTTGATCATTATTTCAATGGATAGATATTATATAGCAAGTTGTGATCCGGATAAGCGGATTATAATCGAAGAATATCCACAAGGTATTTGATTTTCCTGACAATTACTCATCATTCCGTTTTTTTCATAAATGTATTTTTCATTAGTTATCTAAATTAATTAATCGATTTATCTGTTTTGATCATTTAGAAATGTCCATATACATGTATTGCACAAAACTAAATACAGACAGTAAAAACATCAATATCATAAAAGGCATAATTGCAAAGCATATATTTTGTCATTACATAGTTGTATATAAACTGTATATTATGTTCTATAATCAGACCCATCTCTAAAACAGAATGGTCGCCACACACGCCTTTTTCTACACCGTCCTGTTAATCTCACTCCTTATGGCCTCCCCTTCACTCGCCTACCGCCTTTTACTGTACCCTATGGACCACCTAGCCCACGTCAACTACTTCTCAATCATCGGCGAAGAATTAGCCAATCGCGGCCACACCGTAGATATGATAGTAGCGAACCGATCGCAATACCTCGCGGCTGAACGCGGTATGCACGTATTCCCCAAGCGTATATGGAAGTGCTTGATTCTTCGGTGTTCGAGAATGCCGCGTTTGGTGGAATTTTGGAACAGCGCTACTTCCTGTGGCGGTTGTTTGAGACATCACTTAATCACGTGAGGCATTTGTTTGATGATATATCAACAATGGAACAATTGAAGAGGAATAAATATGATCATGTCATTGTTGAAGGAGCGGAACCTGGGCGATACCAGCTCTTGTTGCCGTATAAACTTAATGTCAAGTTCCTAGTAATAGGTCATCGACATTATCCATGGCCAGCTAAAAATACCCGCTTTGCTTTTTGTGGAAGGATTTCAAGGGACCTTTGTTCTAGGCCCAGATTCAACGTTTATCGATCGTCTCCTTAAAGCAGTCACGTGGCTTCTCCTACCTCGTATCTAAGTGGCATGAACGATGATGTATTTGATGAATTAGTTCCGGAGAAGGAAAACATTTGCTTTACAAAACTGCTTCAAAAGTCTTAAATTTTTCTCATTCTTATGGATACTCTATGCACGGAGCATCATCGCGTTTTGGCGCCGCATTATCAGTTCAAAAAGCTTGATCAAAAGGTGATTATACGTCATGACGATAATGCTGATGATGCTATACCTTATGAATCCGTGCCCTCCAATGTCCTCATCCAAAAATGGCTTCCTCAGAACGACCTTCTCGCCCACCCCAATACAATACTCTTCATCACCCATGGCGGACCCGGCGGTCAAGCCGAGGCTGTGTACCATGGCGTTGCTATGCTTATGATGCCCATGGTTACCGACCAATTCTACAATGCGCGGAGGGCGGAACAACGTGGATATGGGCTGGTTGCTAAGGTGAAGCATTTCGATGTCAAGGAATTCAGGTATTTTTGTGTTTTTTTTTTCAAATATTCGTAATATTTCATTTTTATAATTTCAATTGTCTACAAAAAATATGTATATTCATATAAATATACATGTATGTTTAAAAATCCAAACTTGTAGAGAGTCTTTTTCATAACATATATAAAAGAGCGATAACATAAGTATAGTGTTTATAATATAAATAAAAAAGTGTTTACAATAGTTTGTGGTCGCGAAAGCAAACATTGCATATGTACCATGCCGTTCCAATGAAAGTTAAACTAGAAATTATTTCAGGTTGAAGCTGGACATATTATTAACGAATGCGTCATATTCTGAGAAAGCGAAAAAGTGTTCGAAGATTTTGCATTCGCTTCCGTCGCCAAGGCAACACGCCGTGTTTTGGATTGAACACGTGATTGAGTATGGAAGTGACCATTTGAAGCCGTACTACATGGATATGCCCTTGTACCGGTTTTGGATGCTTGATATCATTATGTTTTTGGGTGTTGTCTGTGCAGTGGTATTTTATTGCTTGAAAATATGTATTATGAAATGTTTTTGCTCACTGCTAAATCTAAAATGAAAAAGGAGTGAATGTGTTTTGTCACTTGAAACATAATAAAATTGGAAAAATGTGTTAAAGAAAACATTAAGAAAAATATTGGAGAACTAAATGCTACCCACTTAACTGATAGAGAACACGTTGAAACATTTTCTAAAAAAAAAACTTCCTATTTTAAATTGTGTGACAGAGAACGTAATTCGGCTAACACAGCTGAACTGCATATCAAAATATGGCATTTTTTTTTATTTTCATGTAATAAAATGAAGACGATGAAAACGTTTAAACTGACCACAGGCATCGGTGCTTCCATATTGCAGGCATTCTAAACAAACGAATTTTGGAAGTTGGTTTAACATTTTGACACATTTGGATATGAAACAAACCCATTTGCAGCTGAAATGATGTGATGAAATATATAGTCCTTAAGGTAAAAAAAAAACATTATTCGTTGCCAGCAAGCAACGCCTAAAAATCGTTGCCAGCTCAACGCTACCAGCAAAAATAGATACCTTGTTGCTTTCCGTGTGAACAAGCCTTAACTGGTGATAATCATTTTTCAGTCATAACAATTGTATATTAAAACAGAACGCATTCTTAATATATGGGAAATTGTATTTTTATATATATCTGCTATGAAGTACAACCTTGGGTTAACGATCACTTGTGAACTAACCAAGAACATAGACCCAGACTACTTATCATTTCGTGAAAAGTCCAAAATACAAAATGAAATAACCACACACAATGATTCAATTCCACTTAACTTCAACGGACGAGCCTTGATACAATCGTTCAATATATAGTCGCATTTTATATACAATCAACTATGCCTATGGCACCAACCCTTCTCATTCATAGTAATAAGGATAATCAGGAACCAAATCAAACAGCCCAATCTCCGTGAATGTATCAATAATACGAACAAAGGCCAATTGGACCTCTGGAAGCAATTCTCCAAAGAAAGCGTTGTCACGGAAAAGATCTTGTAGGGCTGCGTAGCATTCGGTGACCCCTGGTTCTTCCACGAAATGCCTGTTGACGACTTCGAGGTACTCATCAAGCGAATTGGCGCCTGAAGTGATTGCAAATTATAGGAAATAATAGCTTTATCATGTCATTATAATTGTACTCTTGTAAGCAAAATCATTCGTATCAAAATTTGCGTATCAATTGTTTCGTTGATTCGTTTCTCGTTTATTCGTTTATTCGTATGGGATTCGTTTATTTGTATCAAATTCGTTTATTCGTATCGAATTCGTTTATTCGTTTGTTCGAATCGAACTCGTTTATTCGTTTTTATATTATTTATTCACGATTAAGATATTCACGTTCGTTTATTCGTTTATTCATATCCAAATAGTTTTTTTGTAACTAATTCGTTTATTCGTATCGAATTCGTTTAATCGTACATTTTTGTCATTTGTTCGTATTAAAGTATTCGTTTATTCGTTTCAGTTGTAAAATTAGAAGTGTTTTAACTATAAATATATATAATTTAATATGAGGGACACTAAAAACGCTTATTTCTATGTGAGAAGAACAGTTAAAGTCTGTCCATAATGCAGTGAACTCTGCAAAATATACAATAGAATTATACGGGCAAACTAGGAGCAATCATGAATCAGAGGTACCATTCATTTGTCAATAATGACAATTACATTGATATAATTTACTTCAGTCATATACTGTAAGGAAACGAGTGTTCCAAACCAACTCCGCATGTCAAACGCTAACAAATAAACACACAAGAATGGTTAGAACGATTTGACGAGGATTCGATAGAAGCATTCGCTTATGCGTAATGACTTACTCAACATAGCCCTGGTCCACTTTTTGTAGCGATTTTTGCCACCGCGTCCATAGGCCCCATATGTCATCACATTTAGATCTGTGTCATCTCCCTTTTCCATCAGTCGAGCCGTTTCCTTTTTGCCAGTGTTTCGAATTGGCCACGAATTGGGAAAGTCAGTTTTGACTAACCATGGTTCCACTTTGCGTTGGTACTTGATTATGCCAGCAAGTTTGTCGGGAAAATACTCTGTCAATAAGTTTTAAGAATGTAGTACTTCAAACAATAAACCAATTATTATTTTATTTTGTTATGTGATCATACGCAGTTTCGCAGACCATACGCAGTTTCTACTGGATCGATGATAAGCATATTCTTTTGATAACAAATGCGAATAACTTGTTAAACAATATTGTCTGACAATTCGAATTATTAATGATTTTATTTAGCTAAATTGATTCAATGAATTAACTTATAATATGTAACAACGTGTTATTGATCGGCTTCCCACAAAAACAAACGAATATAAATTATATCACACATATAGGGTATAAATATTTAGCGTTGAAAAAAAAATACAGAAAAAAAGCATAGAAAATTTCTTACATCGTCACGTCAAAAATATAAATAATGGGCGTTGAACAGGTTGAACAAGCTTGAATCATGCTGAAATAAGGAAAATATTGCAAAAAAAAATAACTCATGATGACCACTCACCCTTCATGTCTTGCATCTGACGTAGAAGTCCCATGACCACCCTTTCATCGATAGGATAGGCGAGGTGTTCGCTCAGAACGCTTTCGAGCTCATTCAAGTCTTTGGCATCTGTGAAAAAAATGAATGTTCAAATTTGAAACGTTCTCAAAAGTTTCAATACTACTACTTACTTACTACTTATGGGCGTATTCCTCTCCGGAACCTCGCTCTCTCCGTGACTTCTCTGCGCCAGTCTAGCCTTTCGGACGCTCTGCGTTCTGCTGTCGCCAGGGGTAGGCCGGTGTCCTCTCGGATTTGGGTGCACCATTTCTTTGGCGGTCGGCCCAATGGTCTCGGATTTGGAAAGTCGAGGTGGTACGCACGGGCCACGTAGCTCTCTGCAGGTCTTCGGGCCACATGGCCAAACCACTTCAGCCTTTTGGTTTTGATAATATCTGTTATTGTCGTGTCGATATGCAAGGCCGTTCTCACTGTTTCGTTTCTGACTCGGTCGCGCAGCTTCACACCTGAGATGGCTCGCAGGCATCGCATTTCAAATGCCTCCAATTTTCTGCTATCTTCGGACTTTATGGTCCATGTCTCGGCCGCGTACGTTGCAATCGGAAGGA
>LQRL01024027.1:12546-24363 GCA_001703475.1 Hydroides elegans
CTTTGATAATATTTTATAAAGTGAAATCTATCCCTATAACGAAATAGATAGCACAAATATGTTTATCTACATTCGCTGATACAAGATTTCAAAAACACACATTTTAACACATAAATTTATATAATTGTAGATAAATGTAAATTCAATTTATACTGTGTTTCGTTTTCTATGGAAAAGCTCCGTATCATTAAGTCATAAAATTTTTATTTCCTCAATCACAGCTTCTCAGTCCTGTTATTTCCTGAATCCACGGCATGAATTCACTGACGCGACTGTATACGGATGGGCTGCCTTGACAATCTTGATCTCCCCATGACGTCACACCAGCTAGGACCCAGCGATCCTGCTTCCAGCAAACCATTGGGCTGCCACTATCACCCTAAATTAGATGGGTAAATGATAAATTATATTGTACTTTAGTCCATTTTATCTTTGATGGAAAAGATTTATATATAGTAATACAATATCATAGACTCAATGACATCGTGACGCTGGCTGTTCAACAGTTTAAAATAATTAATTTTGTAATTTCAACAAACAATTGGACTTCCGCTTTCGCCTATAATTAGGTGATGACATAATGATTGAGATGGTACCTTAGTCCAGTCGGCCTTATGTAAATAAATGTCTATATATAGCCATAAATGATCATATAAGGTCGTGATACTTCCCTTTTCATACATCCTTCAATATATGATTATGTATAAAATAGTATTGGTACATCTATATACATTGCGTCCGTTTCTCTAAGTACGCTCCTCACGACCTCATATTTATATATATTTTTCTGAATCTCATCAGAATATAAATTTACATATAGAATATGAAAAACAATTCTTACTCCGCAGGCCGATGAATTGTGTGTGCCCATACACATCTGCCGTTCGGTGACGCTGTCCGCTCCCCAATAGGAAACGCAGTCTTGGTGTGTATGGACAGGCACGTTCACTTGGTGAAGTCGATATCTGTATCCGGTTCCTGTGCAATGGAACCGAACGATTATATATTGTCTGATTTATGGATTATCATGGGCGACCGTTTCTATCGATGTACAATTTTATTTTTGGAATACCAAACATCAATTCTTGTACGAAAAGGGTAATTTCTATTCAGATTAAATTGAATTCATGTGTATATTTTAACGAATTGCTTCATATTCAATGAGATAAAAACCCTTCCCTTGACGTTTTCAATTTGCTTCAAAATAATCTCATTGGTACATTTACCATGGTCAGGGGGTGTTGCTATAAATATTTGATTTAATAAAATTATACCGCCAAAGACTGCTGTAGTTTTCATTGGTTTCTAAACATATACAACACAAGAGTTATTATAATATATTTATGCTTACTACATACATGTATGATATGATTGTTGATTGCAGTAGATAATTCTACGTTTTTAATCAAGCGTACCTTTAGTATCACCAAAACCCGTAGCATAACACTCATCTCCCACAAATTCATCCAGTGAATAGTCATAAGGCAAACACGCGGGGTTGGTCACATGATTATTAAGGTTGGCCGCGTCCCTCAACTCCAATATTGCCAGATCGTAATCGTTGTATGGGATGTCACCACATTCATCACTTCGATAACAGTCGTGCTGTAAAAGAGTAACGGAAAATGGTAAATTTCCAGCAAAGAGGAATGTGTGACTCCTAGGTAAATACGCGAATATTAAACGTTTACATTATGGGATACATAAAGTAAAATAACATTTCATATCACTTTAAAAACATATATTTATATATCACGAATAGAACTTTACGTTTGTGGCATTGCGTTATGGATATGTTTCAACGTTTTTTTCGGGTGATATCTTGACAACATAGAAACATTATTTTTTACTTCATTCGAGTACTAATAATATATTTCAAATCTCACTATATGTATTCTTTCAACTCGGAGTATTTGTTCATGTCCTTGATCTACAGCCAAGTTCTGCTCTCCAGTCCTTACCATCAACATCGATGGCCATGAGCTAAAACGAACGTTTAAAAACTAATTAATCAAGGATAGGGTGAATTATATATATTTGACAAAAGAGTAAAAAGATGTACAAAATATTACTAATATCAATTTTGTAAATCTGAGTTTCTCCTCTTGATTGTATGTATCTGATACCTACGTATAAACACAATGCGACGCCGTCAACGCCCATCGCGCATCAATCAACACAGCTCCACATCCTCCTATGACGTCATCAAACTGAAGGACCCCCTGCCAAGGCCACCGACCCAGGGAGGCGGGGCTTCCCCCAACAATAAAGGGAATTCCCTCACTTCCGGTCTCACTTCCGGTCGCCTCTGATTGGTCCGAAAACATTTTGCTGATGCCGCATGTTTCTAGAAATAGAATGATATGGAATTGGAAGTGTAAATTATGCTGATAATTGACTATGAATAAGTGTTGGCCTGTGAAAGGATTGCGCTAATTTTACTTATACAGCTGCTGTTTTTTCTGTGGATTTGGTATTTAAAATTCGGAGAACAACTCATTAGCATTTAGTAATATATAAAGGTTAATAATTTTGACATCATCAGTTCAAAATGAATCATTTTGGTTTGGGATCTTTATAAAGAGCATATTGCGTATTTGACATTTCAAATTGGACGAAATGCATAAAAACATGTGACTTATAATAATAAATGAGACATTCCGCTATAAAGAGCTCAAAATGAATCATTCAAATTACAAGAACTTCTCGGTCACGAGCTGTTTCTCACACGTGAAGTGCGCCAGTCACAAATGTTAAAAACTGGTTTTGTTTCTCAAATTGGGATATTGAGAAACATCTCATCATTTTCATTATGTACAATTTAATTAAGTGCAGTCTTAATATGATGTTTTGCATAGCATTATAAGGTCCTCGAATATTATGCGCTGAGCATGCCTGCTAGGGTGCAAAAACTGAGCTGAAAATAAAACGCTTTTTAAAAACGTGTCTTTCAAGAAGAGCATATTTCAAATTTATAAAATCTTTTAAAGGGTTCTCCCTAAAGATATATAGACTAGCTTATATCCAACATGATTATCATTGGCACCCAAACTAAAAGCTTATTTTCAAATAATAAGTGACTGCCCACCTTCGACCTCCTCCGTTGTTTCGGGTATATGATATACACTGCACTCGTCCTCGCCTTCGAAGAATACGTTCATCTGTCCACACATGCCCACGTGGTTAATGGTTTCCAATGATTTGTGAGAATCTAGTTGACCACCGCATCTGTCGTATTGCGAGATGTCCTTCTCCCAGCCGTCTAAAATCCTGTACACCTACAAAAAGCGATGAACAATTTACAGTTCCATGGCAGGAGGTGTTTTCAAAATAAATTGTTACATGGAATTCTAAGGTTAACTTGCAAAAAATAAAAGACAATTGTTTTTGATTAAACTTGCGTTTTCATGTGTTTCATCGGGGGCCGACACATATTGCTTTCCTGTTGAAAACTAATTAGCCGTCACTAAACTTCTAATAATCATACAAGAGTTCTGCATAACTTGTATTGGAAGGTACACATTTAAATAAACTAGTTTTTTTTGTATTTTTATTTCGACTGAAAAAACGTTCTTCATTACCATAATAATCATATGAAAATATCCACCATTTTTTACATGTACTCTGCATATACCTTGAGTTCAAACCAGCCGTCATCAGTAGCACTGCAGTCCATATCAACATCGAGGAACCAGTAATGTTCCCCGAACCTGTTGTATGGCGTGTAGCCATAACCATCTACTTCTATGGTCTCACCTAAAGGAGTATCTCTGGAATGTAACAATGTGAGACTGTTAAGTTGCAAATTATGGATATCCTTTTGAATGGGATGATAAGCGATCGCGAAGTTTTACATAATCACTGTTATTAATAAATTTTAAAATACGCTACTGAGATGGCTGTTGAATTACTATGCCAGTTTTTGTTGGTATAAATACTATGTCTACCTATGTATAAGTTGTTTTTATAAAAAAAAATGGTTTGGAATTTAAACTTTAAAGCATCAAACATAAGCCATACCTATCGGTAGTCCACATCAGAGGCGTCCCCAACGCCGGTATCAAAATGCTATAGTTTCCCTGCGTATCCTCCTTCCCATACCAGTCCAGGTATTCATCGCCCATCGATAGATTACCATACGCGGATCCAGAGTCCGTTGGAACAACGCGATGGTGAATAGGGATGGAGCAAGGGTCGTTTGTGGGATCATCTATGCATGTTCTGCCCTCCTTCGAACTTAGACCTGAAAGATTTGAATAGGTCATGGCAATTATGTAATAAATATTTGCCAATGTGGGAATTTTGTTGTTTTAATAAATAAGTAATTAGAGAATTCATAAGAATATCAACAACAACAACAACTATGAGGTAATAAATTGATTACCATAACAAAATTATTAGCACTTGTACTGCGAATAATTATTCTATTATAACATATGTAAACACAAACATATGTATCGTATTTGTTATACACGGTATTATTCTAGGCCATTGGTTTTTTTAGAGCATTAATTGACAATTTGATAAAAATATACATTTTACCTCCCCTGATGAAAATATACTCTCCGGGAGATGTGATTGCGTATATGAAAACCTGGGTTCTTTGAAAATTAGCTGGTTTCCTTACAAGTTCTGTATAATTCAACAATTCTTCTACTGCTAATAAATCATCTGTATTCGAGGTATCCGTGTGTGTTTCCGAGCTATTTAAAGTATTTAGGCTTATATTTTGGATATCCTCACTTACAATATTGGAACCAAGGCATAACGAAAATAAACAAAACATGTTCAATAATAGAATACATTTTATTAATATATCCATTTTGTTATTTAGAAAAAAATCCTTCTACCCACTTTTCGTATATTAAACTTAGTATATATGTCACATGGATGTCATTTAAAGTGTGTACGATCAGAGGGTTGTAGCGTATGGGAACCACCAGATTGCGGGTGCATATTATCGCATGTCGCTATCAGAGATAACCCCCTTACTTAAATTAATGAACCATATCTACAAACCGAGCATTTCCCAACTTGTGTTTCTTTATAGGATCTTGAGTAGGTATGTCCTAAATATACTCGAAAATAACACATTTGTGGTAAATATGCAAATGTATGTACATTATCATGTATTGAAGTTTTTTTCTTACTTTTTGATGATATGGAAACTAGACGACGAGAGACAACATTTATATTAGTGTCACCCTAAAAATGTTATTCTAAGTCATAGAGTATCCAATAACTATATACGATATTCAGTCATTTTTGGTTTCTTTTATTTCTTGTCGCAACTGCCTTCATCACATTTTGGGGAATCCAATAAAATCGTATGAAAAATAATAAAAAAATAAATAAAAAATAACAATCACATTTCAAAAGTTCCGAAATCTCAAGAATCCAATAGAACCATGTTTATAAATCAACTCTAAAACGAATACAAATACAGTAAAAGCAAAAAGTACAAGAATCACATAAAATATAGGAACAAGTTGCGACAGTAACACTGGATTATGAGTCGTCTCAATAGTTTTATCCTCACACGACGCTCCGAAAAGATAGTATTGTTTAAAAAGCCTATCAACGATACCAGCCTTGTGAAGTTTCAGAGTAAACATGTTGAAATAGGATTTAAAAACTGAATTGCGTTGCATCGAAAGCGAATATCTGTTCTCCATGAGCGTTTCATCCATTCTCGCTAAATCGCAATATTTATTTGAGAGGTCAGTCAGGGTTTCGGTTACCTCTAGATATACATAATTTCCTTTGAGAACCTTGGCACTGTGGACTAAAAAGTCCGGTGATAAAACATCAGGGTCATCCTGTGAAAACTTAACTATATTCGACCAAAGTTTCTTCTCAATAGGAAGATTCGATGATGATAAGTAATCAACAAACCCCGTTCCCAAAAGTGTTCCATATTTATACGTGTTTTGGTTTAATAGATCCTCGAATGTTTTAATTGGTTGAACTCTTATTTGAACGCTGAGATAGGAAATGATATCCGCGGACCATGATGCAACCATAAGGAGGCTGAATATCAAAAGACCGCACGCCATGAATTGTTGACTTGGGTTTCTCACCGGATCCCTATTGGTGTAGCCTTGTCCGAAAAATATATTAATCGTAAAAAAGAAGCTATCAGCAAGGTTATCGAAGGCAAGTCTTATGAAACTACCATTTGTGTTTGAGCTTTCATCCTTGTTGGCGTCAGGATTGTTCGAAAATATCTGAGAATACAGGGAAGCGATTGCATGGCCAAATATCATTACAATTATAGCAACAACTATCAAAATCCACACAATTTGACTAAATGGCAGAAGATACAACAATAAAACATTAGTCTCCGGTTCTGCGACTTTATAAATTCCTGAATATATTGTGATTTGAATAGGGAAATCAGCAAATTGCGCCGCTTGAGCCCGTCGCAACGTTGTGGTTAATGGTGCGACTCCAAAATCTACTTCACTCCGGTTGAGCTGTCCAACGATTCCGGTCCACGATCCGTCGGGATTCAGACCTCCCCATCCACCGTCCGCTGCTATCACTATTTCATAAGTGAAATTGAGAAAGATGGACATTTCTTCCATGATGTCGACATACATTCCAGTGTATACCCCATTGGCGTCCAGGTCAATGCATTTCGGCCATAACTGAGAACCAATGCGAAAATGCTGTTGGTTGAAGTTGAAATTTTTATTAGGAAACATATCTTCAGGATGACAAAATGGCGTAATATTGTGCTGGGTGTCTGGACAAGACACGTTCTCCCAATATCTGTCAAATGAGCCATACATTGCAGTTTTAAGTTCGATCCATGGTATTGCTTTTGAAATACTGTCCATGCACCCTGAAGCACAAACAATATTTTCCACCCATCCGACACTTTGCAATAATCCATCTGAGCATTTCGAATTGTTCGAGATATCCAAGAAAATCCATTTGTGTAATTTTGTAAAATAGCCTTGTTGGTCTAATTGTCTATCAATGGTTTGTACAGAATTAATTATGAATTTAAATGATTCTATAAAACTGACAATTAAAAAAGTCAACTCATTCTCTGAGTTAACAGCTTTGAAAATGTCGAAATATTGTTGGCTTAAGTTACCGTTTGAATTTATTGAAAATAGCCTTATATTTGTCAGGCCATTATAATTGCAATTATTCTTTATGTTGGATGATAATAAATTGGTCCCATCACCTTGGTAAATGATAATGAGATTTTGTACATGCATAGAAGATATTAATTTTGCAATGCAATTGATGATTATATATTCTTGTTCCTTCCTGGAATCTTTCCCACAGTAATCGAATGTTCTGTTTTTCAAAATTATTGGTGATTCTTTATTTTCATGCACACAATCATGAGTCATGTCATTTTGACATGTTTTTGGATATATAAATATCCCTCTAGAAATAGCTGCAAACAAGAAAACAAATAAAATTCCATATTTAACTAGAAATATATGGAACATTTTGATGATAAAGCTAAATAACGTTGTCCCATGAAATTCTTTATTTACGCAAATTTGTGGAATATCATAATTTGATATCAATATCAAACCAGGGTCACCAATGGTAAGCAATGAGCTGAGTTGTCGAAAACGCTATTTCATCAAAATGATTCTCCTATATTAAACACAAACTTAATCATATAATGACTAATGGTTAAGAAAACGACAAAAATGACATGGTGAGCTTATTAAACAATCGAATATAAGTTTTAAAAACGTCGCTATTAAACACCTATTCATAGAATATTCGAAATTACCATTGGCTCTGTTCCTATATATTGGCATAAAACGCAGGGAAAAGACAAGACGAAGCTTTACATAATTTATGTCAAATTGCAAATAATGCATTGTTTATCTGAATTTATTTTCGTAATTTAAACAACAATGAATCAAATTACACTTTACTCTAATACACAACCTAAGGAGATAAGAATTATAGGTTTGATCTTTAGTATTGTAGAAAACATAAATAATAGTATTAAATACTACTAAATATTAATCATATCAGTGTGCTCTTGACGTGACGGTGTACATGTACATTCTTCCCGTGTTCCACGGGCATTTCGTCTAATTTAATAGTAACCCGATAGTGTTATGTTAGATTCATGAAACGGGATCATGCTGTACCATCCAGATTCACAAGGTCCACTTTCACATGATTATAAATCATTGCATGATGCTGATTGAATAATTGTTCTCCGATGAAACCTAATTGTCGTTTGTCTTTGATGGTTTTGCTTCAATTATTGATGCTTTATTTAACCGGTGTTTAAGCTAGATCAGTGGGTAAATTATACATTGTTTCGTAGACAATATGGACCACTCTTACATGCACACGTACGATGGCCGATGAGTGATGTTTCCATTTTAGTAGTAATGCAATACGCATATCTCAAAACACTTTCATACGTGTTGTTCTATTTATCTATTTAAGGTAAACCTTCTGATTTAGATATATCGTCTTAAATAGTTAACAAATTCCTATGATTTTCAAAGATGTTACTTTTGCCGCTTTAGAAATTATCCGGTGTGGGCTTGAAACCCATAAAAGGGCTCGAATAAAAAATGAAACATTAACGTATAAAAGGTATATACAATGTATGTGACTATTAGGCATACGTCTAGCCTCAACTCATTGAATGTACCATTGGTTCTGAGTACAGAGCAAATCATTGCACCTGCTAACATATAAAGCAGCCCATCTACGAAACAAAGGTTTTTGCATACAAGGTAAAAAGTGCAATTGTATCTTTATTAAACGTGATATCCCATGCTATGATATGGCGTTCGAAAGAAAAAAAAACCATGGACAAATTAATTCAAATCAGATACTTTATAGTATTTGTAGAATTATTCATACATAGATTCACCACGTAACATTATCTTCACCATTAATTAACATTCACTTCACCATTAATTTTCGTGAATATTCAACATCATTATTGTTTTTATTACGAAATTGTAAGAACCCAATAGACCCGTTTCTATATATGATCTCTATGCCAAAGGTTAAAACAGATAGAGCCATAAGCACAAGAATGACATAGAAAATTGGCAAAATTTGAGTAAACAATACGGGGTCATGAGTAGTTTCTATAGTTTTGTCATCACACGATGCCCCGAATAGATAATAATGTTTATAAAGTCGATCGACTATACCAGCTTTGTGAAGTTTCAGGGTAAACATATTAAAATATGATTTCAAAGCGGAATTATGTTGCATTGAGATAGAAAACCTATTTTCCATAAGCTCCTCATCCATAATTGCTAAATGACAATATCTCTTTGATAGATCAATTAGTGTATCCGACATTTCTATATAGACATAGTTCCCTTTTAGAACTTTATTTAATTGTACCAAGAAATCCGTTGAAAATATATCTGGATCATCCTTGGCAAATTGTACCATTTTTGACCAAAGTCGCCTATTTAGCGTGAGATTCGATGAGGATAAGTTATCAGTGAATCCGGTCCCAATAATTGTACCGAATTTGTAGGTGTCCTGGTTCAGAAGGTCCTCAAACGATTTGATCGGTCGATTCTGGATTTGAACACTGAGGTACGAGATTATATCTGCGGACCAGGATGAAACCATAAGGAGGCTGAATATTAAAAGACCACACGCCATAAATTGTTGACTGGGATTTTTTACTGGATCTCTATTGGTGTAGCCTTGTCCAAAGAATATATTGACCGTGAAAAAGAAGCTGTCCAAAAGGTTATCCACAGTCAAATTATAACATCTTTGCAGCTTAGTTGAGCTTTTAGTGTTGGTCATTGGACGTTTATGTATATTGGTAAATATTACGGTACAGATGCTGGCTATGCAATGTCCAATAATCATGGTAACCAGAGCAATGACAATAGCAAGCCACACAGTCTGACTAAAAGGTAACAGATACAATAATAAAACATTGGTTTCTGGTTCCGCCATTTTATAAATACCAGAATAAAACATGACTTGAAGAGGAAAATCTGCAAATTCTGCAGCTTCGGCTCGCCTTAAAGTAGTAGTCAATGGTGCGACACCAAAATCCACTTCGCTTCGGTTTAGTTGACCAACTATGCCAGTCCATGAACCGTCGGGATTCAGGCCTCCCCACCCTCCGTCTGCAGCTATCACTATTTCGTATGTGAAATTGAGAAATTTGGACATTTCTTCCATAATATCAACATACATGCCAGTGTATTCTCCATTGGCGTTTAGCTCAACGCACTTGGGCCACAGTTGTGAACCGATCCGAAAATGTTGTCGATTGAAACTGAACTTCACATTAGGAAAAACATCTTCAGGATCGCAACTTTGCGTAGCGTTGTGGTGTATTTTGGGACAAGACACATTCTCCCAATATCGTTCATAGGCTCCATACATTGCAGTTTTAAGCTTGATGTATGGTCTTATATCATTCATATATCCTTCTACACAAGCGATATTTTCAACTGTTTCAACATTTTCCAATAAAGTATCTCTACATTTTGAATTTCCAATCGCATCGTAGTAAATCCACTTGTGCAACTTCGTGAAATAACGTTGTTGTCCTAAATAACGGTCTATTGTTTGAGCAGTTTGCATAATATGTTTGAATATTTTTGTTGAACCTATTATCACGAAATAAAGTTCATGCATGGAGTTGATATCAGTAAAAATCCTCATTATTTGTCCATTTAAATCACTTCCAGTGTCCAATTGATATAACATCACATTTGTCAGTCCGTTGTAATTGCAATTGTTCTTGATAGTATATCCATTAAGCGAATAATCGCGATTATAAGAATAGATGATGATGGCATTTTGGACATTTATCGTGGATATTAATTTTGCGATCGAATTGCTTGTTGATTCCCCTATAATTTCCCCAGCGCCCTCTTGACAATAACTGAATGTTCTCTTCTGTAAGGTAAATATATTATGACTGTAAGAACAGTCATTTGTCTTGTCCTGTTGACATATCTCTGGATAGATGTAAGTTGCCTCCGAAATTGCTCCAAATATCAACGAGACAATAACTGATAATCCAAACATACGGTGAATAGTTAAATGCATAATGATAGCGAAACTGAACAACCTCGACAATTTATGATATTCTGCTAAAGGTATATGACTGAAATGGTTAAATATAACATGGATTCACAATTTATTCAGTTGGGCCCTATATGAACACCTCTGAAAATCTTTTCATTTGCGATCATGATTGGTAAAAATGAGCATATGTTTTATCTTGTCCGTTGATTCAAATATGTTTTATTTCTATGGACGGAAAGACTTGAATAACATATAAATATCTAATTTGATTTGGGTGTCAAATTGTGTTGGGGAACATATGACTGTCAAAATCAAAGCCACTAAAATTCACGCATTGGGCACCCCTGTTATTTAGCATGGATGACAAGGACTTAAATGACTAATAGTAAACGATATAAATGACCTAGGTCAAAATCATTTATTTGATTCAAAAGCCCCATTGTTATCCACATTTGATATAATTTCCGACAAAAGAGTTCTGTATGAATCAAACAAAGCTGATTGCTGGAGCAGAAGTTAACAAAAGACTGTAACATACAAACGATGCAACGTTTGACCTTATAGAACGTGGAGAACATACACAAGTTATTGAATTATGGTAAATACATACACTGTTGCAGTTGCTTTAAAAAATAAAAATAATAACTTTCGCATAATCTATCTCGCTGGTGATATATATATTTTATATAACCATGTCCATGTCGTTTTTCTGCAATATCGACTTGAAATATAGTCGTGAGCATGTCATATATTGCTCCAAAATTAATTTATTCAGTGGGAACC
>LQRL01024030.1:0-17339 GCA_001703475.1 Hydroides elegans
CAAGAAAGCGATGACAGACGGACAGACGGACGGACAGACGGACAGACGGACGGACACCCCAACTCTATAGGCCCCCAACTTTGGGGTTGGGGCCTAAAAATAATCAAAATCATAACCAAAAGAAACGCCCAGAGTTTGTTTTGGTTCAAATATCCCTAAAATCGCCCATTTTGAGGTTTGAAAAACTTACATTTGATGCATGAAACATCATTATAGTATAACCTTCATAGAGATGACAACAAAATGAATTAAATTTGATGCTGAAAAGACGGCTATGCTTGATAATTCAAATATTTTGATCGAAATATTTAATGCAAACTGACGCTTTCAGTGAACAAATTAGACGACTCGTTTACCATAGTTATCTAGTAATATGGCTATAAAATTAATGCATATGAAGCAGTAGTCATCCTGTCATGAAATGCAATGGACTTCAATTTGAAATGCTCATTAGGTGACTCAAACAGCCATTCTGATTCTTACCCGCTCAAATTATCATCACTGTCCGCCATGATGGCAGTTTACATGGGGAGCTCTATTATTTCATGGGTCAAGGTCGATAAAGCTTCAGTTTTCTTTCTTTGTTCGCCCGAAACGTAATTTCATTATTTAAGGCACTTAAAAATATATATTTTTTTCTTTCCAAAACTATATCAACTACTGGATGCCTATAGGACTGTCATTACATTTTGAAATTTCTAACAACAATCAAGCTACCCCATATATGTATAAAGGGACCGAAAGGCACAGAATTTAACTAACAACATCCATGTGGCAAACGTAATAAGGAATGTGGCAAATCACACAAACATTGAGTTGAGTACTAAGTGATTAATTCTAGGAAATATATATTCTGATGTGAAATATTATGACATTTCACGTTATAAAAACGCTTTTTAATGAATTGTAGAACACATAAAAATACCAATTATGCAATTTGGAGATACATCTTTATCAATGTGAATTCCCACTGAAAGTAAAAAAAAAAAAAAATCTACTTATTATAGATTTTATTTGCATAAACGAATGAAAGACAGTGATGTGGCATGCTTTCAAGAAATGAAGTATACACAAAAATAGGCATGCACTACGTAAGATGAAACAGGCATATGAACAACATAGAATGTCACGCTTTTGTAGCTATTAGTAAAACAATTGGTTATCAAAATCATGATAAATTAGTTGGATGAGATTTCCTAAAATCACCGTTTACTACAATATGAAATAACATATATATATATATATATATACCTAGGATGCATGAAAATGCTCAAGGAGATAAACTGATTACACATTTTCAAAGGTACACTTATCCCAAAATTAATGTGCAAATGATTTGCATAAAACGAGTAGGCGTCTCTTTTTAAAAAATATTATTTTGGAAAAAAATCATTGTATATTAAAACGAATGCAAGGAAATATATCAGAATTAATCATATAATAGCACCGTCTTTCGACTTTATTCTATATCAATAGACGATTCATTGTTATGATCAATTGCAGATGGTTATGTACCTTGACGACACCACGACCTATATTCTCTATTATAAACTTAACCTCAAACTTTCACTTTACTCATTATTTTACATCGGTTGAAGGGTAAGGTTGAGCTGGAGTGGGACGGAGAATATGGATCCAGTTCTTTAAATGCAATTAATTGTAGATATCATGCTATATACATGTATTTTTTTCAACTTAGATTCATCGTGAATTGTTTCTATGTCTTAAAAATATAGGTATTACAAGGTATAGGTATTACGTCATTTATGTATATAGTTGTCCAAAAATCACTACATCCATATATAAAAACAAATCGATTTAATATTTTAAGTTATACGAAAGTGAGACATCGGGCTTTATACTATGGTGAAATATTTATGCAAATTCATATACAATTAGGCGCTCTTTAAAACGTTGCTCTCTTACATCAAATCTTCGTATTAATTGACAATCGAACGTTTTACCCATAACGACTTTAGCAAAGGATGTTGGTTCATCGTTATCAAAACAATGAATGTTTTAAATATTGATATTTCAGCATGAATAAAACGTTCAATAGCAATTAACTTTACCAACGCTATTCCGTAAATATACTATGTATTATACATTTAAGTCAATTTATTTCATATCTTTTTCGATATATTTTCTGCAAATTAGATATAAAAAATTATGCAAAAATAAATCGTAAAAATATTTTGTCTTCTTATATAGTGTAATAGAATCGTCATTTAATTACAAAGAATATTATTCACTGTCATTTCTCTAAAACAATTAAAACCCTATAGACGACGGTAGATCAAAGTAGGTTGATTCACTCATTCTCTTTTGTTATAAGATAAGCTTCCGTTTCAGGGATTGCCTCTATATTTGTTTAATATTTTAGACACAACTCACTAACCATATTCTAAGTTAAACATTACAAGATATAAGTGCAGTCGTTTCAACTACTGATTGATTCAAATATATCATTATAAACAAAGCACTCGGTAAACGCACAGAGTGCTGTCTCGATGGATACCACTAAGTACATAAGCCCACTTCCATGGTATTCCGTTTGCAGTAACTCATTGAATGTGACAAACAAGATAAAGTATCCAACAAAGAAAGAGTTCCACAATACCATGTTATTAAATGTGTGCATAAATCTGTTATATTGGTTTGTTTGAAAGCGTTTATGAAATCCGGAATTAGACAAAAAATGCAACACAATCACCAACTACTAAAGCTCTTTGATCTTAAATAATAACTGATACGGGAGGTCATTTAGGTAAATATCCTAATCGTTTATGTCTATACTTGGATGCGGGCTTATTTGCTCTGTTTTCGATAAGTGTATAAATATTCGTATTTTGGTCATTCTTGTGGAAGGTGATTTTTTTTATATGTATTCATCATGATTCTAAATGGAATGCTTATTTTTTTTTTGGTGGCTCAGGTTGCGTTAGGCCAGACATATAAGTTTTTGAAAATATCAAACACACTTGACATTTGATGATTTACTCGATAACATACAGGATCACATTTTTTGATATTTTCACTGAGCATTCACTCCATGGATGAGGATGCATTTGGTCAAACTCACAATATTCATGTATAGTGACTCTTTAGCAAATATTTGCTCGGACATATACACTGCACGAATTTCACATGGTTGATTATCTAGTTTGTGTGAATCGTAATAGGTTCCTTTCAACACATATACACTTGCGAACTAATCAAAAGGCATGTAAGCCCTATTTCAGATTTTTTTTGCTAATGGAACATTTCTCAATACGTTTTCATATAGTTCATTTACATATAAATTCACTGACATTATATATTTTATTAAACTCCAAACTGCTATACATCTTTTATTTGTTTCATTGATGTAGGAGGAGGTTATTATGTGAAAAATAAATATTCTGTTGGGAAATATTTCTTAGCGGCATTTCAAAAGATCAGAATATTTTGTTTCGACCAATTTAGTCTATAAAATAAATTAAATATACTATCCGCCAAAAGAAAGTATAATCCTAAATTGGTGAATATCTTCGCGAATTCTCAATATTCTAGATTGAAATTTTCACCATTGTCATTAAATATAGTTTTTTATCTAATTCTATAGTTTCATGCCAATAGATCAATGGTTAAGGTGTTAACATTGAGTAGGGGTCAACACCTTATTTTTGAGTGGAAATCGGTTATGCTTATTCTGATTATAATTTGGGACTGTAGAATAAAGAGTGTAACGTTAATGCCAGTTTTCCAAATTTATTTTCATTTTTACAAAACACACATAGCCACGTCACGCACCCATCAACATTATTGTGATCAGGCTATTGGGACGCTGAAGACCGGTAATTCTGTAAGAACACTAGTATGCCACTTTTAATTGTTAAAAATTGTATTTTATCGTTTGCAACATCACAACAAATCCATAGGGAGTTACAAGGGCAGACAATAGAGTCGGCGGTGGAAGTTAGAAATGTCGATTCGGGATCGAGAGATCCTGATGTTATACCTGTGTAGCCGGTTTCGCCGTGAGGCGGTCAAAGCGACAGAATCAATAGACCTGACAAATAGTCGGATTAGTCCAAATACGTTGAAACGACGTTTGCGCGGAAACGGATAACGCCTTACGCAGAACATACGTTCGAAACCGCGAAGTCGGCATCGACGATACAATATTGCGAACAAGTATCGCCTTATTGATATGAAACCTCTCGCATAGCGCATTTTGACATTTAGCGTCGAGTTCCTTTTCAACTGAACCACTCCTATGGCCGCCAAGGGGCGTATAGTGGCTTCGGCGATCATTTAGTAGCTTGTTCTTTAAAAACAGTTTACCGCTTCCGGGAAGGTTTTGTTATTGTTTAAGGTGTCATCCGATACGGCTAGAAGCCTTAGCTACGGAGTATCGACGAAATCCTAACGACAAATCGTTACATTGACCCGTATATTCATGACTTTGCCATTTATGCATGGCCAAAGGCTGAGGGTAGTCATCTTTAACATTTCAGAAATCATAAAGCAATGATGATAATCGATATTTTGAAAAAGAAATATTTAGCAAAACGATGAAATAATATGCTCCGTAAATTGCAATATGATCGAATAAATAATAATACTAAAATTATGTGTTTGAAAAAAGATTATACTTTCTTTTGGCGGCTAGTATATATTGTAAGTTTTGGATTTTCTAATTGGCTTGGCACATTGTGTTTCATCTATTCTTTCTCTTGACGTGATGTTGGCAGCACTTCTTTGACACTCTTCCCGGGAAAACCAAAAATGAAGTGTTTACTTACAGGAATAATAAATCATCGCTTTAACCTGTACACGAACTTGCTGTGCACAAAATCAAGTAATATTAAACCCATTTTCAAAAATCGTTCTTGGGAATTTCCTGTCACTTCCGACCTAATATATCCATGGATTTTTACATAATTATTGTTGATAATTACTGGATTTTTTTCTTACTGTCTCTGTTTTTTTGTGTCCTTATACTAAATTGATACATATTTGATTTCTGTTTTTTTCATGGTTATTTTTTTTATTATTAAGTATATTTCTCACTAAAGGTTTGTGAGTGGCACTTACTTTGGTAATATCAATGTCTGAACTAAATATGTGCCCCATGATTATAGAATATACATTTGTGATGAGATTATTTCACGTTTAAATGCATTAAGCATAAATTTATATTTTTATTTCACTTTATAAATTTGAATATCTAAAGATACAGGGTTTATCGAGGTATCGGTCACTTGCACATTGCTGTGGCTGAGCGAATTTAAATAAAATAATCACATTACTTCGTGATCAATATTAAAGCAGATAGATATTCACAATTCATTGAATTATATATATATATAATGTAAAATTTTCAAGTTAGAAATCAAATTAAGACAATTATGAAGATCAACTCTCGAACTGTTTCCCATAAATGGTGTTCCCCACTAAATCTAAGTTGGCTTGGTGATATTAAGATAACATTTTCTAGCTTCTAATTGTATAATAAACTTGGTTTATCAATATATGATAAGCAATTTAGTTATATTAAAGAGTACCTCACGAGCTGTTCCTCACAAAAGGTGTTTCCCACCAAATCCTAGTGGGCTTGGAGATTTTGCGGAAATTCTTTCTAGCTTGGAGATTCATGCAGTTTGAGAAACACCTTTTTTGATAAATTCTTAATTTATAATTAATATTAAGAATAATTAATTGTAAATTGAGTGTAATTGCTTGTAATCGTCTTAAACCCTGTTATTTGGTAGTTACGACGGATGATTTAATTATATCCAACAGTCTATTATTTGCGAAATGTATTCTTTTCTGCTCCCAGCTGGCTAGAAAAGGAGGAACAACTCTGGCTTGGGAAAACTGGCTTGGGAAAAATGAACACATTTTTGCTAAATGTTATTGTTCAAAACGGAGATTTTAATCGTTGTTCATATCAGTTAAGATGTTTAAAGGTTATTCACCACATTTGTGAAAAAAGTGTCGTGGTGTGCTTTTCTATATTCAACATTTCAATTTTCGCAAAATGTGTTCATTTTCTGTTCCAAGATGGTTGGAAAAGTGAATTCAAAAGTAGAAACTGTCCAGCTGGCTTGGAAAATGTGAACACCTTTTTGTAAAGTATCAATGTCCAAAAACAAAAATTTTGTTGTTGTCCGTAATTGTAATATTGTTTCAATTTGATCAAATTACTTTTTGAAAAATATGTCGTGTTGTGCATTTCAATTATTTCTGTCGACAAAGTATTACCGTATTCTCTCTAATAATCGCACACTCTCCAATAATCGCACACCCCTAGCGAAAATTACACATTTTGTCTCTAATAAATGCACACACCTAACTTCCGGTTGCTTAAAACTCATAAAATTCACTAAAATTACGGAAAATTGCGGAATGTTACAATTTTTGATGAAAATGATGATGAGGAATTCGAGAAGAAAGTAACCAACTTCGATTCTCCTGGGCATAATGATGACTAATTTCAGCGTTTCAAACATTAACATAAGGGATTTATACTATAAATAATGCATTTTCCATAGTTTTCATTTGTCTCTAATAAACGCACATGTGCGATTATTAGAGATACCTGAAAACGCAGATTTTGAAAAAGTAAGCGCACATGTGCGATTATTAGAGACAATACGGTAAAACGAACAATAAACGCAGCTATATATAAAAAAAAAGTTACACGAAAATAATCACATATTACATGGTCCCCTTTCGTATTTTGACCTCATTTTGATTTGTAAACTAATGGCGGATAACACCGTAAACAGACGGAAAATATTGTTTAATCAATGTTTGCTATAACATCTGTGAGTTTTTGACTATTTCGAATGCAAATTGAGATTTCTATATAATTTTCGTAGTATTTTAACGAATCAGTGATTGTCATAAAGTTGATAAGTTTGCATTTTCACATTTAAAAAATACGATGAAAAAGTTTGTTCAGTTTTAACTTTGCTCCTATTATAATCCCAGTTTGCTCAAACCGCCTAATGGATGCGAATGTAATAATTGTTAACATGTATTTCCTTGATAACGTTAAGATATATGTCATAGGCCAAATCTGTTCAATAAAAGTATAATTGCGTTTGTACACTGGATCGCACAATGGCTGTAGCGTCGAAAACATTCGCAAACGGTGAAGAAGTTTGATGAGTTTAGTGAATGATGAATGGTGTTTGTTTTTTTTTTTTTTGTGGCAAACATTCACATGACATAACGTGTTTGTGATATACAGTGTAATAGTTTGATTGATCGCATGATGCCATGAGGAAAGCAGAGTTTTAATCAAATGCATGTAGCTTGTCATTTTCACCGAAATCTTATCATCATTATGTTTTCCGTGCTGTGCCTATTTTAATTTGACATCTTGAATAATATGTATTTGTTTAAACCTTTTGATTATGATATACAGATACATGTATAATATATACTGCATGTATGTATGTTATGTGACATTTCGCTTCGATCGAAGGTCAGACAAATCGCTATAAACAGACCATTACAAAATGATTACCATATCAATTCGAATGTATCTGTCAGTTGCACTGACATCTTGTGTTTTTTCATTTCAGTTAAGCAGAACACATTTCCTGATGGTGACTTCCTAACATGGAATAAATCATTCGAACTATACCGGACGTTAAGAAAAAGGACACGCCTGCCATCATGATACCGAACATAACTCTCGCCTCTGCAGGCGATGATATAAAACTTTGGAACTGTGATGGATTTCTGTTGGAAAAACAGTTCAATCCGCATAGCAGTAATATCGCTTCTATATGCTGGTCACACGATAATTCTGTACTGACCAGTGCCTCTACGGGGGGAGACAAACTTTTTATGACATATCCAAATAAAAGTGCATTTAATTATTCCATTGCTGAATCGGTAAGTCACTCAATTTTATATAGAGTGTGCCATGAATTCAATATCTTAGGTTCTATTTAATTACATTGGCCCATTGATAAACGGTTGAATATTCTAGCATCGATTATAATTGACCAAAAATTGATGCAATTCCGTTGATTTAAGTGGTTGCAGTATGTAATGTGAATTCACATTAAGCTTTTAAATCATTTCATAATTTCAAGCAGAACTCTTGCAAATAATGAATATGCTAGTAATATATCATTATTTTCAAATCGTGAAATAAATTCAAAATAATTATTTAAACTGTAAAAATATTTATTTTGTAGGAAAACGTTAACTGTATAGCATTTAATTCAACATCGCGATACATCATGGGCGGAAATGCTGGGGGTGTCGTCCACATTTGGGATCTGAAATCCAAAACCCTGAAAAAGACGTATCAGGTATGTTACTGTTTCATCTTTGAACTAAGATATCCTTTCTCAGAATGAAAGTGCTACCTATTACGGCACCCACTAAATGGATACTTTCACAGCGACTATACATGCATTTAATCTCTGTTTCTCGGTTTATTCACCAAAGGACCACAAAGGTGCTATAACGACCTTACAGTTCAACTGGAATGATTCTGTGATAGCATCTGGCAGCGAATCTGGCGAGATTTTACTTTACAATGTGGTTTCCGGCGTCGCTTCATCGCCGCTTGTTGGTGCTAAGTCACAGGTAAATCAATGTCTTAGATTGAATGCTTTAACACAATCAGTTCAAATATATAAAGAGAAACATATTTTATGTTTTTGATAGGTTACAAGCTGATCGCACTGTTGCTATGATCTAATAAATCACTCTTTCTTTGATAAGAATATTAATAAATAGAAATGAAGACAAATAATTACAGCATAAGGAATAAACGTTACTAAGGCTAATATTTTCTCCCTAATGAAACATTTAAACCCAATGATTATAATTTACACATATGTTTTTGTTTAGGCCGTACGAAAACTCCAATACAGTCACTTCAAGAAATCCCTGCTGGGTTCCTGCTCTGATAGTGGCGGTGTCTACCTGTGGGACGCCAACAAACGTCAGCTCATCAACGCCTACACGACGTCACATATGGCCCCAGTGACGTCACTTGCCTTCTCGCCTCTGAACGAGATGTTGCTGATGAGCGTCGGGCTCGATAAAAGGATTGTGTGCTACGACGTGCAAGGGAAACGGTGCGTGTGTGGTTTAATAATTGAAATATGGAATGGGTTAATATTTTGATCTGTGTTGTTTCGTCTAAAATATTGGATGGGTTGATCTCTAAAACTGTGTTTATTTAAACTGCTTTATATGAGCGGTTGGATGATCGATTAATTTTAAAACATACAAATAAGTTAGTTGGAATTTCGTTGAATATTCTTAAGTTCATTTTGTTTGGTATTTATCGCAGTCGTACGGTCGAATTAGCGATAGATTTAGACCAAGTAATTATTTAATATTAACAACTTAGATACTACTAGTGCATTGATGATGAGTTTATTTCGAATGTCTGTATCTATCTGTATAATGCATCTGTATAAATATGATTATTGACCGTATCGAATTGACCGTATCGAATGATTATCGGAATATCGGTCATCGATACTGATATTGCAGTGATTTATAGATGTGTTATTCATGTCTCAGTCATGCTTATGTTTTAATGTATTTGGTCCCATAGATCGAAAATCAATGTGCTTCAGCCATTAAAAAATGTGTGTGACTTAATACAATGTATAGTTATCCATCAATTAAAAACCATTCGGGCCAAAGCTGATTAAAGTTCACAATTTTATGTTTGATTACTCTAATTTCGTTGAATCGTTGATGTTTTGATATATGATAGTGTATTGATATTTGATAATCATACTGACATAACATTGTTCATGAAAATTCTAAAAATATAATAGTGTAAATTTTAGCTGTTGTTTGTACAAGTATAAGTTTGAGGATTCCCATCTCATTACATTTGATACACATACTCATTCAAAAACTAGCCAATCACAAATCAATATAAATCATATCCTCAAATAAGCCAATCACAAATTAATATAAATCATATTCTCAAATAAGCTAATCACAAATTAATATAAATCAAACAATGTCTCCCATACAGTGCTGTTCAGACTATGCAGACCGACAGTCCCTTGACGTCCGTCGACCTGATGCATGACGGATTCACGCTGGCAGTCGGCTCAACACGAGGCAAAATCTCGATATTCGATCTGCGAAAAGGAGCTGAACCTCTGAGGACCTTGCACGGTCATAAGAGCTCGATACAGGGCTTGTGCTTTCAACGGAACACTGCAAAATCTGTAAGTTGACATAATGTGTATGATTATGATCCAATTGAAGTATATATTGTAAGAAGCGATAAACCAACCATATGTGCCAAATAACACTTTAAACTCCTTATCTACATTTCCGTCAAGTTTTATTTTGGCATAAGTTTTGTGACACTACATGTGGTAATATTTAATTCATGCAGCATAAATACGATATTATAGTCAGGCTTCCATAAAAATGTGTATACCGAATTGAGAATAAAATTCGGTTTCCTTTACTCTATTTACATTATGTTCTGCAGGCTGAGGAGCAGACCCAAAAACAAGTATCAGCTTCCAATCGTAAAACCAACCATCAGTCTCTCTCATCCTCAACGAACAATAATAACGCCATAAAGAATGCCACTTCCAAATTAAACGGCGCACACACCGACGCGTCCCTTGAATTACCTCACACAGACAGTCACCATTTAATCCATACTAGTCCAGCCAGCTTACAGGCATTCAGCGTACAGCAGCAGCAAAATGGAGAAGAGGTGTTTTCGCCCATTAGAGAAAGTAAGTTTCAGAGAATGCATTGATTATGTAAATTATTCGTAAAATCAATAAATGAAAAATCAGATAAACTTCGGCAAAAAACTACGGCTGAAACCTTAAGGAACTCAAGGGTGAAAATTTGAAAATTTTATCAGTAAATAAAAGTTGCGAATTTTCCTTACATAGTGATGTTAATGACACAGCATTAAGTTTAACCTAAATTGAAACCATCTATCATGAAGTATGCTTTATATCTCAGAATTGTTCTTCAATAAAAGTAGCGATCAGGCCCTGTTGAAGCAAGGTAGTTTTAAAACTATTTAAGTTTGTTGTTGCACTGTTTTCGTTCTTGTTAACTTTGTTCGATATTTTGCTATGCATGATACATTATATGGAAGATGTTGTTTAAGTTTATTCAAGAGTGTTGTGTAATTTATGATGAATAATCGTTATATAATTTAGTCCCGTTTGATAATAATAATATACAAGTAAAATTAACCATCGTTCATAATAATGATCCATCTCGCATAGCCAGCGGTTTCGTGATATCATGTTAAAAAAAAACAAATCCACGTGTCCGAATCTCGCGGCAGACACTTCAGTTGTCCAAACTTCGCTATGCCTCTTATCTGATTACCTCCAAACCTTTGTGTTATGTTCCTAAGTCTGTTATTTTGTATATTCTATGTTCAAAATAATTCCACGAACACATTTTGTTGTTTGAGACACATACATTTTATAAACGTTTTTGAGTGGTTCTTGTATACCATTCGATTATATTTTTGTACTGAATAACAAAATGAATGACTATTAGTTAAATAACTGGAATTTGTTCCATGTTTTATCATTATTAAAATAATGAGTGATCCTTTATGGATATTAAATTTTTTCAGTTTTTATGCAAGATTATGGCCTATATGGACTTCTCCTTTCATGTAATAATTTTGAGTCTTTTATTTAAAGCAACTCTAAGTTAAATAGTTTGAAAACATTAACTCTTAATAATAATTTCAGCGCTGACTCCGAAATCTCCAATGGTATTGGATGGCTCTGGTGATGCCAGGCTTTCAAGTAGCGGCAAAAACAGTTCCGTCAACAACTATGCAGGTTAATTCAAAATCGCTCGTCTCGTGATAAGCTATTCAAACTATCTGTTGATCGGTTTGAATCATGTGCATGTATACATATCAAAATAATATGCGATTGAAAATTTTAATTGAGCTAATAATTCGAAACGATTTGTAACTTTAATAAAGAAGTGAAAACTGATTGACAAAGTTCGCGTCACTGGGACGATATTATTTATCCTTTTTTGGCGTTATAGAATTCTATACACATATAGTATCTGATGGGTGTCAACCCCCATGATGTCCGCCTCGAAAACTTGTGGTTGAAATACGTATATAATAGACATTATTCTTGCATTCCAGATGGTATGTTTTCGCCAGTGGCCGGTAACTCCCCGTTCGACAGAAAAACAGGCAAAGCAAGTCTTTCTATGTCGCCCGCCATAAGACGGCAGCCCATTGGTGGGGTGGCCACCTCTCATTCTTCTCACGATAGCGGTGCTTCCGGGGCGTTACCGGGTGATGCCTACCCGAATCAAGTTCCATCGATTACAACGGAGAGTGATTCGCAATCGGAAAATGCGAGTATTTTAAAACAACATAAGTTCCTTGGCTTACATATGAGTGTAAACAATCTCTTGGTGATAAATTGAATGAAGTTCAAGTATCAGATAGATATGTTATTCAATTAATAACGACAGTAACATCAAATGAGCGCAATTTATAACTGCATTATTTCTTACACAAGCATAAAAGTATATTTTACAATTAAAATGTCTACATTCATGTTTTTAGTGATATTTCATTTTACACTTATCTTCCGAATGCTTTTAGACAAACGACGATTTAACACCACCTGATTATCACAGACTGACACACTCGCCACCGTCACGCCTGCCTGCAGATCTTTCTCCTCGTGTCAGAGGTAAATACTAAATTTGCGATAAATTCTTCGGCCTGCTTAGTAACTAGAAATTTAAAAAGATGTTTGTTGAAAACGAGTACTTTAAACTTTGTTTTAGCAACAGTGGTTTTTGTCGGAGGTCGATGAAAATAATTGATGCGCAAAAAAATTAAATTTAGTGGCTTTATCATCAGTTCGGTCACCGAAATCATTGAGGTGACCAAAACTTTAGAAAGATCTCCATATAATACAAAGATACAACGCGAGAAAAAAAGATAGATAAGTGATAAGGCAATATCTCAAAATAGTAAATTGATAAAACTAAATTTATATGCCTACATTTTTAGACTCGCGATATCGTTCACGAGCTCGTAGTGCCTCCCCATTGCCGCCACCGCAACAACAACAACAACAAAAGGCAAAAGCCTTGCCTCCCACCTCCTCACAGCGAATACCAGCGGAACCACTAGTCACGCCGCCCGACGCCGCACCCAGTCAAGGTAAATGCAATGAAATGAAGCAGTTCTATGTTGTATATGGTGTCAATTATTCCGTTTTATTATTCCGTTTTATAACATGTTTTTTGTTTCATCCACTCGTTTACCGTAAGAGGAGCAAATATCTGTTTTGTATAAAATGTAAGTTTAAAATCGAAGTCTTTATGAAAATCACAGATTGTAGTTAGATAACATTTTGTTGTAAGGTTACATTTTGACGGCGGCGAGCGTCAGGGCACATTTAAAGGTTTAATTATAACTTCATATTCTTTACTTGTGTGTACAGGAATGGCTTCGTCAGCCTTACGTAAGGTGCCGCCATCGGTCTTTTTTCATAATCTTCTTTACCCGATAAACGTTTATGTTAGAATCAGAAACCACGGTCCCTCACGAAGGCAACGCTACCACGATGCAGTCCATTAGTAATCACACACAAACAACCCCAGGGCTCGAAACTCGATTTTTCTTGGCGTGGGTCCCGACCTCCAAAACCGGGGGGCCATTTGGAAAAGTTGGGGGCCAATGGACCCCGGGTCCCCGTGATTTTTGAGCCCTGCAACCTATTGAATTTCTTTAACCCAGCCAACTACTTATAAAAGCAAAAAAAACAATGATTTATACATCATGTATTTACACAGGGATAGCGCCATCAACCTTAGGCCCTTGGAGCCCCCGCCTTTAAAAACCTGGGGGCCAAAACCAAATTCCGGTGGCCCGAACATTATATCTATATGAAGGAGGAATGAAAAATGTGGGGGCCCTTCGGGGTCCCAGCCTTCAAAACCCAGGGGCTATTTGGAAAATCCGGGGGCCAATGGCCCCCGGGCCCCTGTTTCTAGCCCTTCAACCCATTGAATTTCTTTAACCCAGCCAACTACTTGTAAAAGCAAAACGTTGATTTATACATCATGTTTTTTACACAGGGATAGCGCCATCAACCTTAGGCGCCGTCGGCGGGAGCGACACCGCATCAACCTCAATGCAGCCCTTTCACACCGAGTTTATACGCAGCGTCGTCTACGAAGCTTTAGATGATTTCCGCGACCAAGTACGCCAGGATGTACTCAATCTGCACATGGAAATGCTGAAGCAGTTCCAAATACAACAGGTATGGGTTTCTCTACATTAAGTTCAATTTAGATGCACAATTAAATAAGAGGCACGGCTTAACTATAATAAGTATATTTTAGATGCATAACTAAATAAGAGGTACGTTTCAAAATTTAAAGTATTTAAATTAGGGCTGTGTCGGGTCGGGTATTTTGCAACCCGAACACCCGAAGTATTTCATATGTACTATACAGGGTATGCTGTAATTTTATAATCTTATATCAGCTAAACTGAAATATCGTGTTTATTCTTATTCAACAGACAAAGACTCATTGAAAACTTATTTCAAAGGCGTTCGAAGACTCATAAAATAAAAACTGTTCTAAAACAATAATCTTTAGCGTTAAATTATCTTTCAATTCTTCCCATAATGCATCATTTTGGGTACCCGAACCGAAATTTGGGTTCGGGTACCCGAGACGATCGTCGGGTACCCGACTACCCGAGATACCCGCCACAACCCTAATTTAGATTCGAATATAAGAGACACGTTTCAAATAAAACATGTACGAATTATCTAAAAAAAAAAACGCTCGCCCTTTCGGCGGTCGCATGCTTTACATATTTCTCTAAGTTGTATTGTTGTATTTTGTTGATATTTACAGGAGGAGACGCGAGTTATGTTAGAACAGTATTCAGTGAACGGAGAACTTTTAGCTGAAGTCGAACGATTACGAGAAGAAAACCGGAGACTGAAAAAGACTTACTGAATGTATATAATGAATCTGTATATTAAGCATACTGGTCTCATACATTAGTCCATTTTGATATGAGGGGCTTGGTCATAGTTAAGGCCCCCGCTTGGTTTGGCATGGATTCGCTTTATGCATCCTTGTGCAACTGACATAGAGTACTGTGATATTAACTTTAGTGCGAAAACGGAGGTAGTTTATAAGTTTGAATAGCATATTTTCTCATGTTGACTATTGAACATGCCATTTAGAGCTGCGTTTTGTGTTCATTGGAAATCTGCAGTTATATTTGACAGAATCGTATGTTATTTGGTGAATTTATAAGATTATTAATCGCCTTTAGCCTATTGTATTTCATGAGATATGCATGCAGCTTGAAAACGATTGTACATAAGTCTGATTTATACGACATACTTTAATACGTGTACCATAAAACAGAAAATAATGATAAACATGATTGAAACATGTATTTTTTTCTCTTACGTAAATATTTCTTCCTTCAAAACCTAAAGAATTTTCGATTCGCCACTGTTAAAATGCAAACTAAACTGCATGCTTCATATTTTTTATTTAGGATTTCGATATATTTGATAAAATATATTTCTTTATCTAATTTGCATTTGAATGATCTAATAACTTTTATGGAATATTGATATCAACGTTATTAACCTTGACTTATACAAAATGATGTGAAATCGAGCATAATTGTTTGTGTTCAATTATCAAAATGCCTGATAAACAAACATGAATTTTCATG
Organism: Hydroides elegans; assembly: GCA_001703475.1. NCBI lineage: Eukaryota > Metazoa > Annelida > Polychaeta > Sabellida > Serpulidae > Hydroides > Hydroides elegans. The sequence goes on from LQRL01024030.1 coordinate 15,755, forward strand.
AATATATTTTGTAACTTTTTTAATATGCCCAAGATTTTATTCTAAAATATCATTATGTTTATCTTCTTATTAAAACGCCCTCATAGTGTAATGTAGGCTATATTGTTTCTAAAAAAAATATATTATAACGTGAAACCTTATTCAATTGAATCTCTTAAGCAAGATAAAGTTACATTATTTATTGATTCATGTTAACACTGCATGCATTCATGCATATATAGACCTTTTACATGTAAGATAAGTGAGTAGTTTCTCGTCATTCGTGATATAGTTTCTCGGCATTTATAGAAGATATTAATTTCTCTATCGATACCGAGGGCGAACATATTTTAATAATATATAGTTTTAATTGAAAAAAAATGAAATAAGCATTTATTGGTCGATAACCTATGCCGTTTATTATTTAAATGTTAAAGCTTGTAACATTAAAATCTGTGTTGAAAAAAAAAAAAAACGATTTTATTGACACTTGGACATATGTTATATAAATAAAATGTTTAACAATTACAAGGGGCGAATCTGAATTATTCGATAGGTTGCGGTTGGGATTTACGTTACTTTAAATATAGTAGGTTATTGAATATATTTGTTCTTGTAAAAGAAATGTTTAATTTAAGCAGTAGAAGTCTAAGTGTTAGTGAAATTCAAGTCATAATGACACTCAAGAAAAATATTTTAAAATTTTGAGTCGAGCAAAATTGTTTTGGATTCGTGATATTCATAGACTGAGTGGTGCTAATGGAAATAAAACTTCACGTCAGGTAAAGTTTTTTTTTTAATCATGGTAGGCGAAGCAACCGTGTGTTCTACCATCAAACTTCAATATATTCAATTTTTATATCCGAGTCTAAATCTATGACGGTCATTATAAAGTTTTTTAATGTAGAGCCTTGAATCAGTTTACCGCCAACTTTTGACGATTTTGACGAAATCATTACTTACAAAATCGTTATTATAATCATTACAAAGCGGGAAATTTAGCAGTGGGTAGGTTGTTCATTTACAAATTACATATAGTTTTGTCATATTCCTAATATGAGCAAAAATAATTTTAATATTTTTTTCAATCGAAATGAATGAACTGTTAATGCTGGAATCAGTTTACCGCCACTTTCATATGATTTAAGAATAACAAAGTATATCATCATCTTATTTGAAAAAAGAGTATTGCAAAATCTGATATTTATACACATTGACCATACGAACCTCATTCTTCGTAAAATCAAATCGCTAAGACTAATATATCAGCGTTAATTAACCTTTAGAACATGTTTCAGTACTACAAGCCACGACAACCATTTTTCATTGTTGATTCATCTATACTTTGACTGCGGCTTATAATAAATGGCATTTTCTACTGGTTGTCAGTCACATTCTAACATATTTATGCCTGGTCCAGCTTATACAGTCTACTCATACAGTACTTATGCTACTTATTTCATATTGGCTCTATTGGTGATGGTTATCACGCAATATTTCTCAAGGTATAATTCTACTTGGACTGTGCAATGACAATTTAGGTTCAAAAGGCATAGACTTTAGTTCTGGTTAGTTTCTCTAAGCCATAATTTAACTGTTCTTAACT
>LQRL01024054.1:5054-15144 GCA_001703475.1 Hydroides elegans
CTTCAATAAAAAAAATATTGAAAAAAAAAATTATCCGGGATTCGAACCCGGGATCAATGGTCAATGGCAGGTTTGTCCAGCCACTAAGCTGCATAGGCCACACACCCATCTTGTTATTGGCTGTACGATTTTCGTCATAATAATCCCTTAAGTGTAGTAATTATGCGACTATTTAAATTATGTCAATGACCTTTCAGCCAAATCAATTAGTTTAACATATCGTGTAATATTTTCTATATTAGGAAAGTAATAATACTATGCTTTAGAGGGAGATAATGATCGTCCATTATGTTGTACAAGACTTTTGTGATCTAATTTTTGTTGTTTTAATAATAAACCTTTTTTATTGAGATCAATGCTATTTACTTTGAAAAAAAAAACACATTTTTTATGGAAACTTTAATGTTAAAAGATGACTTTATGCAAAGATGGCAATCATTTATCTTTAAAAGATGGGTAAATCAAATAGCTGAAGCCACATATATATGAAACGCAATAATTACGGTTTTTTACGCCTTGGGAGCTTGTCGTAAGGCACGTCAAATTACGCCTTGGGAGCTTGTCGTAAAGTACGTCAAATTACGCCTTGGGTTCGAGTTAAACGCGAACCGGTTTCCAATCTGCAGTAGAACACGCTCTACAGTATTTAATATGCAAATGAGGAGAGGCTAATAAGCGTGACTCATGAGCGAATACTGCAGTACAATTCCGGCATATTTGCTCCACACAAGTATTAGAATAAAACGTCATAAAAAGTTATTAGTGACTGATTGTTTGCATTTTCTTACACAGTTAGAATCCTAATGTATTAAGACACTACTTTTAACTGTTATAATAGCGATAAAACACTCCTGTTCGTTTGTATACCTGATTTAGAGCGAAAAAGAAACTATTAGAAAACTCACGCCTTCGGCGTTCGTTTTCTAATAGTTTCTTCTTCGCTCTAAATCAGGTATACAAACTCACAGTCGCGTTTTATCCCTATAGTAAAAACTTGCAAACAAAAGTAAATACAAAACTATATTTTTATCGTGTTTTAACTGTTTATATTATTGGATGTTCACATTTACCAAACAAATTTAGGTGAAATACTGAAGCTGTTGGATTTCTGTCAAAATAACATGGTTTTATCTACTTCTCACATTCACATATGCATGTACATGAAGTTATGATTATTTTTTAGAGAATAGATGTTTCAGACAAATCTTATTAGATCAGATTTCGATGAACCTACATTATTACCGCTTCATTTTAGGTGAAATTAACAGGAATATATACTAAAATATTGATTCTTATTTCTACCAACCCCACCCAGGGCATCTCAAGCTTTATATACGGTGAAATAAGCATAGCAAGCATGTCAATCCTTTATTGTCAAACACTGGTAAATGTTCAGTGACCAAAGATTGGTCGTGAGGTTAACATGAGTTTAGATAATGGTGAAACATAATCTAGAAACTTTCTCGCCCCTAACTGGGTCTACTAGCTTGACCTCCCGAAGAGATTTATAAAAGTATTTAAGTGTACAGCGACAAAGCAGTATTGTTGTAAATCGAGAGGAATAAGGATAAAGTATCGAAAATAAAAATTAATTAAAATTTAAAAAATCACGATACAAATGTTTTACATTTAATATCAAAGTCAGGGTTTCTCTTTTAATTTCAGAACTGAAACTCCATAAGCCCATTTTTACACTGTAAGGTGTTATAAGTGAGACAGCTCATAACTTCAAACAATGCCATCCCAACAAAACAACATCAAAAACAACCCGGTGGCCAAAACGCAGAATAGAAATAGCAAACAACACGTGGGTGGAGGTGATGTCGCAGGTGAAGAGCTTCATAACGCAGCATGGGTGGGTGACAGCCAGCGCCTGCTTCAGCTCCTCACCAACGGCATCGATGTGAATTATCGGGATTACCATGGACAAACGGCACTTCATATGGCCGCCGATAAAAGAAATATTGACTGTCTACGGATGCTGATTAATCACGGAGCCAACATCCATGCTAGGTCAAACCATGGTTTCAATGTGATTCATGCAGCAGCACAAGTGGGAAGCCCTGAGTGCATCCAGCTGCTCCTCGACCTCGGCTGTGATATCCATGTTCGCGATAATAAAGGAGGCACTGTCCTACATTATGCTGCATTAGGCGGCTACACCGACTGCATTCTGTTCCTCAATAACCATGGTTGCGATATCCATGACCGAACCAATGATGGATGGACTCTTCTTCATGCAGCGGCACAAGGTGGAAGAATCGAATGCGTCCAGATGCTTCACGGCCTCGGTGTAGATATCAGAGCTAAAAACGCACAAGGAAACACGGCATATGATATTGCAAAGCAGGCAGGGAAAACCAAAACTGGTGAGTTGCTTCAACAGCTTAGTAACAGCAGTCCTATCACGTCCCCACAAAGTATCGACGAAGAACAAGAAAACCTAGTTGTGGATTCAGTTTCAACGGAAATCGAGGAGCCTACCAAAATATCTAAACATAAGCCATCTGGACAACCGAAATCAAAACAGAATAAATGCAACCGATGTCAATGCAAATCCTGCACCTCAAAAGATAACCAATTTAATGACCTACAGCAAGAAAATATGCAGTTAAAGCGGAAGATGGCCGAAAATGAGAAACAGATGGAAAAGCGTGAGGCTGAAATCAAGCGACAGATATATGCACTAGAAACACGATTGATGTCAATCGAGAAACTAGAGCAGGATGTTGATGGTCTGCAAAGGGAAAACACCGCCTTAAAGGAGGAAATGCTACAGATGGCAACCAATGCAAAAGAAGAAATTGAAGGTCAATCCATAGCTCTGCGAAAGGAAAACGCCGAATTAGTATCTACCTTAGAGAAACAGATGGATGCGATTACGGCCATTCAAGAGGAAAATACCCAACTGAAAGATAAAGTCACATCGATTGCAAACCGGTTGGTGTCCCTTGAACAGCGCGAACATGGTCACAGTGGGTTGCCACTTATAGTTTCAACCATGGCGGGATTCAACTTCGGCAACATAGTTGGCAAAGGTACAGCTAGTTAATTTGTGATAATGAAACATCAAATACTGCTTATTCAGGAAGATTGTATTCTTTTTCTATATATAAAAGCTTTAAATACTACGCTTAACTATCTAATAATTCCATGGAGCTTCTAATCATCATTGCAAATCATAAATTCTAAATGAATTGATATTATTATTCATTAATACTTTTTCTAGATTTTATGCATCCAGACGTGCAACATATCTTCAGCCATGATACTTTCGAAGCCTTCAAAAACCATGCTGAGCCCCAGTTCATCGCCGAATACATGTGGACCAACAACGTCATCACCGAGAAGCAGTACCAAGAAATCAAGGTCACAAAACGGACATTGGCAAAGCTGAACATATCTGGAGTTTGATGAAACTGGAGCATCGATACCTGGAAGCTGTGCGTGAGGCGCTACGTGTCACCAACCAAGATGCGCTTGCCTCAAAGCTGCAGTAACCTTAAAGGTAAGCCCATTGCGATCTGATATTTATTGACGCTTTAACTTGATATAAATCAAAATGTCAAGGGCTGGATCGTTTGGATAACATATGTAATTAAATCGAAGTATAAAGTCTGGTTAATAGGTTTTGCAGGCGAGAATCATTACGAAAAAGTACTATGCCAAGCTTTCAGGCAATCGAATCCTCTAAAGTGTCCTAACGTATGAGATAAATAGCAATAAGATAATCAATAAAATTATTGCGTTATATTTTCATTTCAGAAATTCCCCTGGTGAGATAAATGTGCCTCCTACAGCTGAAGTTGATATGCCAACACAATAACACTTTATGTTGAATGATAATTACTGGAAAAAATATAAACTAGAACCAAGTAGATGTTTTAATACAATATATGCATAAAACATATTCAGTTAATAACATTTGCTATCTATCGCAAGACGAACACTCTGTGACTTTTGCACGGATTGCTGGCATCCATCAATCTGCTTTGTATAAGCGTGAAATATATTGTTGAAAGGAAGATCAGCTCAACTTTTTTAGATGATTAACGTTTGTAACTGTTATTCAATTAAATACGTTAGAATTATAAATGTAATTGATGCAGTGCCATAATTATGAACATAGAAGTTGTGAGAGTGTATCTGGCATGATTTCAATGTTTAAAAAGAAATAACCGAGAGTGGAAATGTAGTGAAAGGGGAATTACTATTAATCGTATCTATTTAAATTATGTAAAATAGCATCTTTTGATAAATTGAATCTAATATATCTAGTGTTGTAACCGTAGCATTTGTTAATCATATAGCCAATCTTTTTTTTCATTTTCAATACTATGCAACTTAAAAGTAAAAATCAATTTCAATGGACCATGATTTATAGAAACCAATATGAACGGTTTTGAGTGGTTCCAATTACCCGAGACTACCTACATGTTTATACATAGTTTGTAAACTTACTAATGAAACCACATAGGGAACTTAAATGTGGTTTTATAATTGTACCTTAAAAATAGGTCAAAGTGCGAGTTGTTAATACTTATGTGTATAAATACAAAACATTTCATCCAGTTAACAACTTATATAGGATCATATCTACTTTACAAACAGTCCATACTCTATTCATTTTTGGAACCAACCAGACAATTAACATCTTAGATTCAAAATATAAGAGTCAAAAGAGAGCATGTAAGGTTAAATTATTCTTTGGATAAATATCTATAATTTATAGTTGATTGTCATAAAAAAACTTCAAATGAAAACAAGATTGCCAAGATGGTTAATATACCGGTAAACATAAACATGAAAATGTAAAAGTTAATTACATATCTAAAAATTTCTCTTCATTGGTGTCATTTAAAAAAACGGTTAAAAAAATCACACAAAAGGGCTTTGCCTAATGAGCGTTTTGGCGGGACTCCCGTTGGATAAAAATGAATCCCGCCTTAAACTAAGACCCGGAAGGGCACTTCGCGCCATCATCTTTTGAATCCGGCCTAATGTGTGGACACTGGCGGACATTTATTCGCTATAATTTTATTCGAATTTTAACAAAAATGAAATAAAACCAATCAAATCTCTTTTTTTTTAATCATTCAATCTCTTTTATTAATGCTTCGGTATTCGATATTGAAAACTACAGATTTATCGTGATCTTGTGGAAAAAAATCCATATACACGTTACGATGTTTGGATCCGGCTAGTGTATGCATAAAAGATCGATCAAATAATACTAACCCCCTCTCCTTTGAATATTTATGATCATGTACTAAATACTAAATAAATACACGAAGACGCAACTTGCAATCAGAGCTATTGACCGTGCAATATACGCGTATTTAGAGCCTAATTAAACCACATGGGAAACATCAATGTGGTTATATGACTAGCAAAAATAAGTAGGTCACAGCTTTAGTTGTGAATCGTGTTAAGTGTATAAATACCAAATAAATTTATACTGCGACATTTTCTTGAAGCAATATTTTATTTATTATCAATAATTGCAGGTCAGTAATGAATTTGAAATAGGGTTCATTGTACGGCTTTAGAAATAAGAACTGTGGAGACACATATACAGAATTATCTTTGGATTAGTTTATCTGTGAATGTGAACTATATTTTGTTTGTATTAATATTGTAAGTGAAAATAAGATGGTGGATTCAACATTGAATCAACAAGCAATAAAGGTAAAAACTTTGTTTCACAATCATAAATTATCAATATGATTTATGGCTATTGAATAAGAAATGCTATTACTAAATCTCATTATATGGCCTACAAATTATATAACACACATGTATACATGTTCGATTGTTCGTGAAAATGATAGGAGTCCAAAATATATTTGTAAGTAAACAATTTACAAATGTCATATTAAAAGAATATACAAACTACATTTTATTGTGTTTGGACTGTTATATAATTCATATTAACCAAACAAATAAGAGTGGAATACTGAAGCTGCCAAAAAAACCCATGGTCATATCTACTTCTCACATTCACATATGCATGTACACCTAGCGTCCAATGGAAAAAGGTCGTAATTACATTTTGGTCAAAAATGAAATAAAGGCATATTTGCAATCAGGACATTTTTCCGCATGTATTCCGCCTACCAGGGTTGCACTAAGTGCACGTATAAGCCCTTTTGTACATAGGCAAAAGGTCGCAACTACACAACTTTTTCTAGCTTCCTCTGTGAAACAATGGAAAAAGGTCGCAACTGTTCTTGGCCAATCCCATGATCGGATATGGGTCACGTTACCGGTCATGTGACATGAAATCAGTCTCAAATCGCCATAAAAACGAAGTCACAAATTTTATCTTAAAAACTTAATTTGTTCGTATTGCACTTTAAAGTTATAGATATAGAACAGTTTTAAACCAATTATTAAGCAGTGCCTTTTTCAGCGTAAATATTTATTGTTTAACACTATAAATGGGTAAAAAGTAAAAATTGGACAGCCAGATTCACTCGAAAATACCACATTTTCCTGCTTTAATTACACTTTTATAAGATTTTAAATCATAAAAGATAAATTATATTATTTATATTATTGATTATAATTATAACGTTTATCTGTTATGAAAAAAGATCACTGGTAGTCTTAAATCTAGAAAGATTTAGAAAAATCCATTTTACTCATTTTCATCAAAATGTTAGTTACGACCTTTTTCCATCGGACGTTAGACACGTAGTTATGATTATTTTTCAAAGAATAGATGTTTCAGACAAATCTTATTAAATCAGATTTCGAGAAACGCAAATTAAATATCGCTTCATTTTAGGTGAAATAAATGGAATAGATACGAAAATATCGATTCCTATTTCTACCAACCCCGCGATGAGTTTAAAACGTTATCTCAAACGCTAAAATTTCATTTGTTTGTTTCATCGAGCATGTCGACCCATTACCAGTAGGTTTCTTTCAAGAATTTGGACATTTTTTTGATCAGTTTTTGAGTCACCCCTTAGAGCACCTCAAGCATAATGTACGGTGAAATAAGCAAAGCAAGCTGTAAATAACACATAATCTAGAATCGTCCTGGCCCCGAGCTGGATTAACTAGTGTGTCTTCCCGAGGAGTTATAAACACCTATTCAGGTATTTTAGTAAACAACGACAAGGCAGTTTTGAGGAAAATCAAGACCCCAAACGAGCATAAAAATAAAGCATCAACAATAACTTTAATATAAAATTTCACAAAATAACAATACAAATGTTTTACATGTGATATCCAAATCAGGGTTTTTTTACTTTTCAGAACTGAAACTTCATAAGCCCATGTGACACTAAAAGGTGCGATAAACGATACTTCCAAAAATGTCGTCCCAACAAAACAACAAAAACAATCCGATCACCAAAAAGCAGAATGGAAATAGCAAACAACACGTGGGTGGAGGTGATGTCGCAGGTAATGAGCTCATACACGCCGCTATAACGGGTGACACCCAGCGTCTGCTTCAGCTACTCACCAACGGCGTCGATGTGGATGATCGGGGTCATCTAGGGATGACGGCACTTCATCGGGCCGTCGTGAAAAGAAATATTGACTGTGTACGTATTCTGATTGATCACGGAGCTGACATACATGCTAGGACAAATAATGGTGCTACTGTGTTCCATGCAGCAGCAGAAGGGGGAAGCACCGAGTGCATCCAGCTGCTCGTCGACCTCGGCTGTGATATTTATGTTCGCGATAATCAAGGGTTCACTGCCCTACATCATGTTGCATTTGGCGGTAACACAGATTGCGTTCAGTTTCTCGTTGACCTCGGCTGTGATATCCATACTCGAACCAATGATGGCTGGACTCTTGTTCATGCTGCAGCACAAGGTGGAAGCACCGAATGCCTCCAGCTGCTTCATGGTTTCGGAGTCGATATCAGCGCCAAGACTGCAAAAGGAAACACGGCATATGATATCGCCAAAAAATATGGTAAAACTGAAACTGCCAAACTATTGCAACAACTGAGTAAAAAACAATCCGATCACGTCTCAGAACAAAGCGATATAGAACCAGATCGAATTTCCATGGAAATCGACGAGCCCACAAGAACACCAAGCACCTTGAAAACCGAACAAAAGAAAGTGAAGCATAACCAATGCCAACGATGCCAATGTAAATCCTGCACAACCAACGAAAACCAGCTAAATGATCTACAACAGGAAAATATCCAGTTAAAGCGGAAGATTGCAGAAGATGAGCAACAGACGGAGAAGCGTGAGGCTGAAATCAAGCGACAAATGTCTGTACTGGTAACACGTCTGATGTCAATCGAGAAACTAGAGCAGGATGTTGATGGTCTGCAAAGGGAAAACACCGCCTTAAAGGAGGAAATGCTACAGATGGCAACCAATACAAAAGAGGAAATTGACGGTCATTCCATAGCTTTGCGACAGGAAAATGCCGAAGTTGTATCTACCTTAGAAAAACAGGTGGATTCGATTACGGCCATTCAAGAGGAAAATACCGTATTGAAAGAGCATATGACAGCTATAGCGAACCGGTTGGTGACCGTTGAACATCGCGAACATGGTCACAGTGGGTTGCCACTTATTGTTTCAACCATGGCGGGATTCGACTTCGGCAACATAGTAGGCAAAGGTACAGAAGTTTATTTATGTCAACAATATCCTCTCCCGCTCCATTATATTAAAATTGATTCATTAAATTGTCAATGTAAGATATTAAGTAGGATTAGAAAATGATCGTTTTATTTCCTTCTTCTATTCATAACCTTTGTAAAAACAACGTTTTTCGGTCAATAATTGTACAGAACAAAGAATTATATTTTTATGCATTGCAGATCATCAAGTCCGGGATATTTTTATTTTTTAAATATTTTTCCAGATTTTATGAATCCAGACATGCAACACATCTTCAACCAAGACACTTTCGAAGCCTTCAAAAACCATTCTGAACCACAGTTCATCGCCGAATACATGTGGACCAACAACGTCATCACCGAGAAGCAGTACCAAGAAATAAAAGGTCACACAACAGTTATTGGCAAAGCTGAACACATCTGGAGTTTGATGAAACTGGAGCGGCGGTACCTGGAAGCTGTGCGTGAGGCGTTACGGGTCACAAACCAAGATGCGCTTGCGTCAAAGCTGCAGTAACCTTAAAGGTAAGCCTATTGCGATCTGATATACATTGAACGCTTTAACTTAACATAGATCGAATTGCCAAAGGCTGAACCATTGGGACAAAATATGCAATTTGATCAACGTATGAAAGTAGCAAAAGAGGTATTTGAAGGCCAGAGATATATCCTTAAGTTTGAGCTAAATAGCAACAAGATAATCAATAAAACTATTTCCTTATATTTCTTATAATTTAATTTCAGAAATTCCTCCGATGAGATAGAATAATGTGCTCTCTGCAGCTGAAGTTGGTTTGCCACCGGAGAGACACTCTGTCAATAAAAATAATAAAGAACACAATTTTAAAATAAGCTTGAATCAAGATTGAGAAGATGTTTTTATATCATGCATGCTTAAACCACCTTCAGTTACTTATATTTGTTATTGATCGCAATATTAACACTTTGTAACTTTTGGACCGATTGCTAGCATCAATCCGCTTCGTATACACATGAGATATATTGTTGAAAGGGAGATATCTCATCTTTATTAGGTAATAAAATGAGTTACTGTTAATAAATGTTAAATAAAAAAACATAGTTTGTGCAATGTAATATACATGTACATAAAAGTTGAAATATGGATCTGGCCTATTTTCAAAGTTACGAAAATATTATTGTTACACAATTAATCTATGCTTTTCTATGGCGCTCTTCCATTTTCATGTGCTCAAGTACCAGAATCATCGCTTTGTTATATACAAATATTGCGTGCTGTGTCTGTCAAAGCTTTATTCGAATTCAGCTTACGGTATTTATTATTCCTCTTTATGTGTATTGGAGGTGCTATCCAGTCAGCCTGAAAATAGTGTTTGCTTTTTTTTTGTTTGGTTATTCAAGAACATTTAATAAGAAAACACGACAGTGTAAATATAGTACATGAGAATTTACTATTAATGATATCTATTCATTTCAATTATGTTAAATAACATATCCAAT
>LQRL01024067.1:0-25082 GCA_001703475.1 Hydroides elegans
ACCCCCTCCATGACAACTCCCCCCCCTTATATTATTTATAGTTTATCAAAAAGTGTTCCCTCTCTGTAAGGCACGTCACAATGACGTCCTACTAGCGTCAACGAACGTCAAAATCGTGATCAGGATTTGATCCAGATCTAAATAGATCTTGCTAACAAAAGACATTGATGGTGTATGATTTAGATATCCGAATATTGGTACATATATATAAGGATGCATATTTATATTCTTTGAGGTTGCTTTGATTAAATTAGGAAAAAAATCAAAAGGCTTATTTTCTTACTCTTCACGTTTTTTTATGGCAATCGGATCAGTTCTCTTTAAGCACTCGTCATGACTATATACAATTGCGATCGGATCAACGCTCTATTCACACCAATTGACCATATAACATTGCATGGGATCAACGCTTTATGTGCATCAAGCAATGGGATCAACGCTTTATGTCGGCAATTAATTCGCTAATTGGTAAGCAAATATCTAATAATATTTTTAAAAATATTTAAAATAAAAAGAAATAAAAAGCAATATTCATAGGAGGGTATTGCCCTACCTGTGCTGAAAAGTGGGAGTTGTCATGGGGGGTTTTGTCATGGGGGGGTGGTTTGTCCGGGATTCATTGATTAGCACAAATGATTGTGATTATCGCGGCCAGTGTCAGTCCACGTTGATCCTCCCTGTCTTGCGTTTGATTTATGGTATTTAGATTATGAAAGCGATTATTATTGATTGCGAATTCGCGTTGCTTCAGCAGATCATTACCATCGTCACGGGACTTGAAAATGCGGGTGCGCGGGCAAAAGCCCCGTAGGGCAGAAGCCCCGCGATTTTGGCAGCTAGGGCGAAAGCCCCGCGATTTCAAATATAAATTTAATTATTTTTTATTTCTATTAGCGCAAATATTGTTTGCTTTATGGCGTTGAATAATTATTGTTATTACACGTAGGCACTATAGAAATGTTTAATTGGCTTCGCTGATTAACTATTGAGTTAATATCGCAATCAATAGCGAAAATTATAAATCCATACAAGCATCCAACTAATCCGATCATTTAAATAACAGGGCCGTTTAAAGAGATCATGCATTTGAGTTGTGAATAGTTGCAATTATAATTTGGGTTTGCTCGAATAAAAATATATCATCGATATATTTAATAAATAATGAAAATATGTACGTTAAAGTATCAGGGGCTTTCGCACTAGCTGAAAAATATCGCGGGGCTTTTGCCCTGCGGGGCTTTTGCCCTACAACCGAAAATGCGAACCATTTTGGCCCTGTTGTCTAACGTATATAAGACAACAACCATGATGGACGCGTCGTAAATGTCAACGTCCAATAGCTTTATTTTTATTTAAAATTATATTGAAGACATGTTGTATTGCCATGATCATAAACCCACAATTTATCGTTTTCCAAACAAGCACTTCTAGGCTTATCGAGACCAGTCACAGGCAAGCTGAGCCACTCTCCAGCCGCGGTCAGTATCACAACACGACTATCTTCCTGACCTCGCACAATTAACAGTGATCCATCGACATCAACGCCACATATGAAAGGACTATAAAGGCTTTGGCCAATCGTTGCGTGGCAAGATGTGAACGTCGTCAGGAGTGTGCCACCATGGTCATACTTGAGGATTTTGTCGGGAAAGTATAAGGCTATGTATAAACTATCTCTTGTGACTTGAATAGTATTCCACCCACCTGTATGATAATTCTTTATTTTGAATTGACTTTGCTTCAAAATACTGTTGCCATCGTCCCCGAACTTAAATATTCGAACCATATTGGCGCTGTTGTCTAACACATAGAAGACATCACCCATGATGGATACGTCGCATATGTCACCGTCCAATAACATATGTGTGATGGTTTGATTTAGCTCTGATATGTATAAGCCGTTTTCTGCAGAGAGTACTATATGCGAACTTTGTTTTGTAATAGACCGGATTTTATCCACACGATCGTAGCGAATAGAGCGTAGTTTAGCGCCGTCGAGAGAGTAAACTCCTATCTCATTTGAACCATAATAGGAAAACCATAGCTCGTCGTTTATTTTCTCAAATTTTGGACAATTTGGAATTGATTTGATTGGGGTCTTTCGAACAACGCTCATTTTGCTCATATCTTTCAAAGATTGATTTATCCAATCCGATTGTGGTTGTGCTTGCAAAATCTTTCGTTTGGATGCGGACCCAATCATATTCCCTGTGTGAACAACAGTCTCATCAAAGTCAAAGTCATATCCAGTGGCGTATTGGTCAATTCTGCCATCCGCTTTAGACCCAGATTCTAGATTTGTGCAGACACCACGCTCTACTAATTGAAGCAAACTGGTACCCTTGGCAAAAGACGAAATAGCATCGCTTAAAGCCACTTCGTTCTTTTGACAATGAAGTCCCATTTGAAGTTCTTTTCGAAATGCTTCAATTTTTGCAAACTCTTCTTCTTTGAAAGAAACCAACTGTTGCTTCACTTTCGTGCAATCTTCGCGTGCCTTACAAATGATTTCCTCACACTTTTGGTCCGCTTTCTTTTCCAGTTCCTCGAAAGTCTTCTTAAGGCGCTCTCCTTGTTCGGTTGTATCTTGCAGTACCCGCTCCTTTTCTGCTATAACTTCATTTAGATTGGTTGCATTGTTATCTAGTGATTTGATTATCGTTTCCACAGCATCATCAATTGTTTCTGCTTCGTGGGTCTTGTGTTCAGTTCCGTTGCACAAAGAACAAATCATTGTCTTACAATCTTTACAATAAAACTCGACATATTTGGCTGGGTGTCGCTGACAGTATATATGTTTATCAAGTACAACCTTGGTTTCTTCTGTCAGCTTCTCACAAGCGTGATTTTGAAAACCTTGGAAACTGTTGTGTAGCTCATAGCAATCTTTGCAATAAATAGCCTTGCAATCGTGACATCTCCATATAGCGGTACTTGTTTTACATCTTTCACATTTTATTTCACCGGTTGTGTCGCTTTCGATAGCTTTTATCAGTTCGTTTATACATTCAATGGATTGTATCGCGTCTCTTGCAGTGACTTCATTGCAAACAGGACATTCCAATTGAGGTGTCGAGGTTCCACCCTCGATAGGTTTTATGTCATCGATGCATCGCTGACAAAACATGTGAAAACATTTAAAAACACGAGGTTCCTTGAGGTGACCGAGGCAAGATGGGCATCGTAGTTTCAGATCATCTTTCTTAAGGGTGCTTGCTGTCGCCATATTTCGCTCGGGTCTGAAAGGAAAGCAACAATATTAATGTTTGTGACACTTGTTATTGTCTCGATATATGATGTTCCTAGTAAGCAGATATTTTTGTGTCGCTAGACGTTGGTCATCTAGATTCCTGTCTTATACATTATTTACGGCACTGTCGGTGTTACGTCGAAAGTATGCGCAAGCGGCTAGACGTTTCTCATAGCATAGGTTAAGGAGCTTTACATAAGATATTGTAGCGTTATCAAATGGTTCTAAAATTAATTGGTTTGGAAATACATTTTCGATATGTAAATCGAACAAAATTTTGTAAGCTAAAATTTAGTTTGATCATGAACCATAATTGAAAACCACATGGCACTTTCTATAGTGCTATTTTATTCAACTTCAACTAGCAGACTGTTAATATGTGTAAGATATTAAATTGACGTAGCTGTGTGAAATAAGATGCATCAATGGCTTGATCATAAAATGTAACTCTTGGTCGTTAAACCGTCTGTAACATTCATAGACATGGGGCATTAATTAACGTTGTCAAGGATATGTTGATGAGTTCGTTTGTGGTTGTTGAAACGTTAAAATCATCGGAGAGAGTTGTGAAAAGTGTATTGTGTTTCATTCAAATTTAAAAGTTTTCAAGTTTATGAAATTAGCGAAACGTTTTCCGACAACTGTAAACGCGCATTTGACTATGATCTTGAATTCAAAGTGAACACCTTGATTTGTTTAGCCAAATCACAGAGGAAATATGGAGAAAATTCTACGCGCATCAAACGCATAAACATGCAGTTTAGACCCGATTCCCTCTTTCATAGTAAAGGACTGTGCTAAAGAACTGGCTCTTATCATCTGCCGCTAATTTGTCATTTGCAAGTGCGTTTGCTAATTTCCGGAAAAAAAATACAAACATTCTGTGATAAGACCTCTTCTTTTAAAAAACCTCGCTTGATACCGAACTTAACTATCGTCCCGTTTCAAACTAAACGTTTGTCGGTAAGTTGATAGAAGACATGGTTTCTAAACACGTCAACACCCATCTTACAAAATACCAGCTTTCCGAACCATTGCAATCAGCAATCAAAGGAAAATATAGCACTGAAGTTGCTCTTATATCTGCTTGCCTTACTGGATATTTCAGCAGTGTTTGACATAGTGACCCATTCAATATTGCTAAAATGCCTCGAAAATGCATTCGGAACACGCGGTTCTGCTCTCCAGTTGTTCTGCTCTCGGTGATACTTACTCTGATTCTAATGTTCTGGACTTTTCTCTACCCCAAGGGTCGCAAATTAGATTCTGTTTCACTGTGACGCAGATGACTCTCAACTTTACGAATCGGTGTCTTTAAAGTCCATACAATCACAAAATCAGTCACTGTCTTACCTTACACAGTGTAATCAAGAAGTAGAAAAATGGACATACAACAATAAACTCAAATTAAATCCCAACAAAACAAAACCTATGATTCTATGAAACCGGACATTTCTCCATAAACTCTCTGTTCCTAGTGCTTTGAGATGGCAGCATAAACGAATCATTGACAGACATAAACATCGGTAGTCCTACGAGATGGCAACATACACGAATCATTGACAGACACAAACCTCGGTTTGGTTTGACAATCAACTCTCGATGGAAATACACGTTAGTGAGCTATGCAAAACGTGTTTTTATTACCTGAAAATTGATCCGGAAAATACGTCCTAGTCTGACCGTAGCCATGACTAAATCCCTTGTGCAAACGCTCGTAATATATAGATTAGACTACTACAATGCGCTTTTGTATAGACAGCCAAGCGGGTTGATGCACAAATTGCAAAGAGTGATGAATATTGCGGCCAGATTAATCTGCAGGTCGCCAATGGATTCTAGCATTACCGCGCTGTTAAAGGAGCTACATTGGGTGAAAATCGATGACAGAGTTAAATTTAACATTCTGACACCCCGGACTATATCTCCAAACTCATCAGTGTGTATAACCCAACGCGACGAAGCCAACAAAGTCTCTCAATCTATACCTTCCGAAACTCGAACAAGATATGGAGAACCAGACCTCTGGAATAGAATACCAAACCAAATACGAGAACAAGCAAATTTTAGTTCCTTCAAGCGTTTATTAAAACCCTTTTTGTTTAAGGCGTCTTATAATTGTTAACATGTATCGCAGTAAAATTTGCTAATCAGTATTCAGTACCTCCATTGCAGCTGTATAAGTTATTATTATTTCCATGTAATGCAAATACATTGTTGTGCTTTGTAGCTTTGCTTTATTAGCGCGGTATAAATGACCCGCAATAAATAAATAAAACATTAATCAGTATATTCATAAATTTAATTAATCGAATATAGAAGTAAATAATATTATACAAGTGACTCAAGACCAATCATTGGTTCATCATCGAATAAGCGACTTACCCCTATATTTCGATGAATTTTCTTGTCGACAATTAACAAAATTGTCCTATTAAACACTGTTAAAAATTACGATATTTATGCCGCTTCCAATGTTAGAAATTTCAATTTTATCCAGGCTTTATAATAACATATTAATGCAGTATTGAATGCAATGTCATAATGGTATACTACAACTTATCTCTGAAGAGGTTCAATAGTTTGTGGTAGGCGTATCAGCGGTGTGATAATAAACACAATATTTTTGTACTCTCGCATTTAAAGTAGCTTAAGTGGCTCAGATGAATATATAGTGTAATGTATGTAGCGATTTGATTGGCGTTGAATATATTGCATTTATATTCACGTTTACCTGACAAAGCAGAATGCACCGAAACAGTTTTGTCATTTTAACAGTTTATTAAGTCACGACTATAAATGAGGTATTTTCTACAAAGCATGCAGTTGGCTGCTCCCAGAAAATCCCAGGAAACTCCATCAATTTCCAAAGGAATATAATTTATATTCAAGTCAGAATATGGTATATTACAACATGCTTGAAAATTTCAATACTCGTGTTTTCTTTTTTTAATCTTTGTTTGAATTAAGGGAAACAATGCAAAATATTTCCTGACAGCCTAATGAGCTATAGAAAACTGAGTTTTGTCCCAACCCTGTTCTAGATAACAATATGATACAATGCGATCAAAAGCTTATTATTCGTTTCACTAAAATTTATAGACGTCAAACCCAGTGAATGTTTATTTCCAAAATGATACGAAATATATAAATGCTGATATAAAACTAATTTGGCATGGCAAATCTATACGAAAGACTTAAAATTTCTGAAATTACACTATTATTTATCTATCTTACCTAATGCCATCATACTGACGATAAATTCATTTACAACAATGACCTTTACCTTCTGCATATGGAGTATCAGCATATTACTGGATCTTTCAATACTGCAAAAACTAGCTCTTTCAAGACAATACAAAGTTCGTTGTTACCTAAACCATTTGCATTGGAAAGCGTAAGTGTACACATTTATGAAAATCTGATACAAGCAAAGATGCTGTCAATTTCAGATTATTGGGTCACTGACGACTTGCTATAACATAAACCAAGGGCATCCCTATTCTCTACAATTCATCTACAATTCATGCTTTACCTAAGTTGCGCAAAATTCTCTGCAAAATATTACATGAAAAATGCATTTGAAATATCGCTTATAAGCACCAAAACTATTAGATACTAAGGAACATTTAATATTGTGTTGGTTAATACATATATTTATTGCATAGTTGTTATAGTTAAAACCTTGCAAATTGACCTTTTAATCATAAAATAGATAAGCAGAAAAAAGAAATATTCAGACATAAAATCAGCAGCAAAATTAAACAAAATATGATTATTTGTGTCCCACAATCACTTTTCAGCTTATACAAGATAAATATATTTGATCGTAACACAGTCTTATTCCTGTGACTTTGATTGGTCGTTGCACTTTAGACCAAAGTCATCTATTTTTTCAAAAAAATATATAAAATGATATGATTAAGCTATGCATAGAATGACTTATCGAATTTCTATTTTAAAGCAGTACTTTTTAAGTCATTTAAAGATCCTTTTTCAAGATTATGTTTTTTGTCTGTGTCACGAAACACTATACAATGGCGCGATATATTTGAGAATAAATGAGGTACACGTAGTTTGTAAGTCCTGTTTCTACTGGGGTCTTACCTAGGCAATATATCCTTATTTGTTAACAAAATATATTATTTAACGTTTTTAATTTTTTATCTAAAATTGTGCTGTACTTCAGTTTTTTTTTGTTACATAAATTTCAGTTTCATCGTGGACCTGTTCTTGCGCCTGCCAAGCACTGTTTTCAGGAAGATGTACTAGCGCCTTAGTTGCATGGTGTACCGACGAGTGTTTGATTACTATTTGGGCAAAGTAGATAGTATCTATGATCCAAAACTGTTTTTGTTACATGTTTGTTTATTTATCGATATGTTCCTGCGCGACTCCAACGCCGTTGCCACGCAGATGTACGAGCGCCTTGGCTACGCGATGTACCGACTGGTACTCGAGTATTATTTGGGCGAGGTCGATAAGGATGCCTTTGATAGGATTTAGATGATAAATGTACATGTATATTAGCATGATGAAAATAATACTTTATATTTTGAAATAAATAATTAACAGAGAATAGTAAATTGTCAAAATATCCATTGGCCTTTGTGGAAAATCTGCACGCCCGGGCAAGTGGACTAGTAGTTTTGCTTTTCTGCTAATCTCTGAATCCATTTACCAGGGACACGGAGTTGAACGAACTGAAAGCGAGGCCTTTTTAATTAGTTAGCATTCAAAGTTTATTTCATGCTTGACGTTGTTTTATAAAGAAAACATAAGACGCGTCACAGGGCTTTCCACTTTCCACCGTATTTTTTACGATGACGCAATAATTACGTCACAATGCAAATTTTCATGCGTAAGCGCATCTCTTGTTTATTTTTATTACCCTCCTGGGTGGCATGTCGTCGGACGCTTTAAATCAAGAAAATCTATATTTTTGGTTTTGAACAGTGCGCTTGGTCTTATTAATCATTTCAATTTAAGAATATAAACACAAAAAGCATGAAATAAAGATAATACTTCATGGTTTCAGGAAAATGAAATATTGCTATAATATTAATTACATTGTTTCTTCAAATGACCTCACAAAGATGAATTACTCGTTTAAATGTTCATACTTTATCTTCGTCTGTTACACGCTGTTTAAAAAGTGTTAAAGTTTCATATTTTGAAAATTCTGAGTTTCCCCGTGTAACGGAGGGATATAGCTTTCATCTTTTTCGTCTGTCCATCCGTCCGTCCGTCTGTCTGTCCGCCTCTTTCGTGTTAAAGCAACTGTTATCCTGTTTGCCCGATACTTAATTGATTGTGTTTTATTTGCGTTATGTTTCTTTGATGCTCAAAATCATGTTCACCTGCGAGAAAAATATATTTTGTGTGCTTGAAAATAAATGAATGAATTTATCGTATCGTGTTTTATTGTGCAAGAGTTAATTTCACTGTACAGTAAACTCTCGTTAATCGGAGCTCGTAGGGACCCTAATTTTGGTTTCGATAAACAGTAGTAAATGTGTATAAATATACGATTATTGGATGTTAAAATCGGTTCCGAAAAACAGATAGTTCTGATTAAAAGAGTTTCTATTAGCGATAGTCTACTGCATTTTAAAATCAGTTTATTTTGAAGAAAGGACAAAGGACATCTAAATATTTTGATCCATCAAGTTTTTTTTTACATAACATCACAGCAATTTGTTCAGATAATGAAAATACCACGAAAGTAACAATATATAAGTGTTTCTGTAATATTTCGAGGAGGCTAAAAGCGTACAAATAAAAATTGTGAAATTGATTAATACTCATATACAACAGCCTTAACTTTCTGCAATGACAAGTAGAATATTTAAAGTCATGTTTTAAAATACAACTGCATCCATTTTTATTGCAACAAAATACATTTTTTGAAAGTAATCACCCGAAATCATTTTAGTATAATTTCATATTTAAACAAAACCAACCCATAACATATAACAACATATCATAGCAGGGATGTATCTTAACAGTTACAATTTGATATGTGCGAACACCATTTCGAAATAACCTGAGAATATCTTCAAGACTAGTACAAAAATAAACTTAACCTCTAAGAGGAAATATTTTTCTTTCCTTGCTGAAAATAAATACCCTATTACCATATACCTATTTATAGGTTTATCGGATTATCGATTTGCCTTTGTTTTTATTTGAAATGATACTGAAGACACGAAGACGTATTATAATCGTACACCCACAAATTATTGTTTTCCAAAAAAGCACTTCGAGGCCTATCGAGACCAGTCACAGGCAAGCTGAGCCACTCTCCAGCCGCGGTTAGTATCACAGCACGACTATCTTCCTGACCTCGCACAATTAACAGTGATCCATCGACATCTACGCCACATATGAAAGGACTATAAAGTTTCTGGCAGGATGTGAACGTGGTCTGAAGTGTGCCCTTATGGTCATACTTTAAGATTTTGTCCGTCCAAAATAGTGCTATGTATATACTGTCTCTTGTGACTTGAATAGTATTGAGATGGTATGGGTGATAATTGTGGATTGTAAATTGGCTTTGCTTCACAAGACTACTTCTATCGTCGCTGGATTTAAATATGCGAACCATTTTCGCGCCGTCGTCTAACACATAGAAGACATCACCCATGATGGATACGTCGCATATGTCTCCATCCAATATCTTATGTGTGGTGGTTTGATTTAGCTCTGATATGTATAAGCCGTTTTCTGCAGAGAGTACTATATGCGATTTCAGTTTTGTAATTGACCGGATATTGCCAACCTGATCGTAGCGGATAGAGCGTAGTTTAGTGCCGTCGAGAGAGTAAACATCGACTTCATTTGAATTCCAATTGGAAAACCACAGTTCGTCGTTTATTTTCACAAATTTTGGACAATAGAGAATTGACTTGATTTCAGTCTTTCGAAAAACGCTCATTTTGTTCATATATTTCAATGATTGATTTATCCAATCAGATTGTGGGTATGCTTGTAAAATCTTTCGTTTGGATGCGGACCCAATCATATTCTCTGTTTGAACAACAGTCTCATCAAAGTCAAATTCATATCCAGTGACATATTTGTCAATTCTTTCATCTGATTTAGACCCAGATTCTAGATTTGTGCCCACACCACACTCTACTAGTTGAAGGAAACTGGTACCCTTGGCGAAAGACGAAATAGCATCGCTTAAAGCCACTTCGTTCTTTTGACAATGCAGTCTCATTTCAAGTTCTTTTCGAAATGCTTCCATTTTTGCAAACTCTTCTTCCTTGAAAGATGCCAACTGTTGCTTCACCTTTTTGCAATCCTCGCGCGCTTTGCGAATGATTTCCTCACATTTTTGATCAGCCTTCTTTTCAATGTCTTCAAAAGTCTTCTTGAGGTGCTCACCTTGTTCGGTTGTGTCTTGCAGTACCTGTTCCTTTTCCGCTATAACTTCCTTTAGTTTGGTTGCATTTTCTCCTAGTGATTTGATTATCTTTTCCACAGCGTCATCAAGTGTTTCGGCTTCATGGGTTTTGTGTTCAGTTCCATTGCAAAGCAGACAAATCATTTTATTGCAATCTTTGCAGTATAGTTTAACAAATTCTGTCGGATGTTTAACACAATTAACGTGTTTATCTAAAACGATGCTTAGTCCGTCTGTTATTTTTGCCCATGTATGATTTTTAAGTCCAGGATATCCATTGTGATGTTCATAACAATCTGCACAATAATTCGCTTTGCAATCGTGACATCTCCATAAAGCGGTGTTCGTTTTACATTTATCACACTTAGTTTCACCGGTCGTATCGCTATCAATAATTTGAATCAGCTCTGTTAAGCAATCAAATGCTTGTATGTGATCCTTTAGCGTAACTTCTTTGCAGACTGGGCATTTGAGCTGAGGAGTTGAGGCGTCCCCGTCCATTGGTTTTATCTCATCGATGCATCGCTGACAAAACAAATGGAAGCATTTCAAAGCTCGGGGTTCTTTGAGGTACACAGGGCAAGATGGGCAACGTAGTTTCAGTTCGTCTTTCTTAAGAGTGCTTGCTGTCGCCATTTTCCGTTTGGTTCTGTAATGAAAACATAAACTTTTGAGTCAATCGGTGATATATGAGTTTTAGTATAATTTTGTTGCGATTATATCTCTATTGCCGTGGTACCGAACTGTCTAATATATTATTAACGACACATACGTCGAGAGTTTTCGAAGCGCCTGGACGTCTTTCGTACTATAGGTTTGCAAGTAATTGTACATTAATTATTCTAGTGCTATAAAACTGTGCATAAGTGCTTTATGGAAGAAGTCATCTTTAAAATGCCTTTTGAAGTTTTGTTAAATGTGATGTGATTAAAACTGAATTTAAAACAGATGCAGAATTATGTATTCACTATATATAGAGTGATAGATAGATTCGTATTCTCGAAATCGCAGATTGTCAACGTTTTTGTTCTTATTGTTTCCTTCCAAGGATGAATGCATTGGATGAAACGCTGGCTTTACCACAAAAGCTAGTTATATATTTTTTTCCTAAACACTTCTGACCTTACATTGTTTGGCTCCATTACAAGAGAAACGTATGTGGCGTATTTATTGACTCTGTTAAGAATTCTTCGAATAGTTCTTTTATCAGTTATTATGACGCTAAACCGTGGTCGAAAGATGTGTAAATTATGTTAATTTTGTAGCCGTGGTTTTATTATGATATTTTAACAGGGGGATAATATACTATTAATTATATTGAAGATGATTATGGGTCTCCTTCAGAAACGCTCCTTTTTTATTTTGAAGTCATTACTGATCCGGTGCAAAAGTACTAGGTATTTAAATATTTATAATTTTAAATGTTGTGATAACTTTCGTGCGAATGCTTATATATTTCAAGATAGAATTTTATATTTTATATACAAATAAGATGAAATGTTTATTTTCTATATACAAATATAAACATATTAATATGTTAATACAGTGTCGTTATCAGTGTATTTATGCTATTGATTAATCAAATAGAGTGAGACATGTATTATCACATGGAAAAAATACCATTAACAGCCGAAATCTAATTATTTTCCTTCTTATTTTTGGACCGAGGTTTTTTTCCTTGTTATCCTCTTGCCAATCATGGGGATTTATAGGAACAGAAGGACTTAAAGGACTTATAAACTGATTTTTATTTCACCCGTAAATTAAAACTTATGTATTTTTTGGCGAAGATTTTAAATCCTTTATTTTCTTGATGCCATTACTTTTGTTATTTTGTATGATAGAATCAATACGGAAGAAATTAGAAAAGGCATCTAATTATTATATAAGATAATCAAAAACGATATTGTTTGTTTTAAGGCACATGTATGGCTTTTTGACCAATCTCTGTTTGATAAACGCTATGAGTTAACATTTGAAATTTAATTTAGGCATAAAAAAAATACTATTATGTGGCACGGGATTATTAAAACTGTATTAACATTTTTCTCAATTATTCTATTCTTTTCAAATTTTGTCGATATGAAACAATTAAGAATTTGTCATATGTTGCAAAAACCTAAAATCCAGATATGTGAGTTTAAATTGGTGTATATTTGGGAGCAGTTTGAGAAACTTGAAAAAGTTGCCGATTCTTAAATTGTTGAAATCTTTGAAAATTAAACAGAAGGTGGCCCCCCTCGGTTCCCTGTCAATAATTCAGAGAGACATACATGTCTTGTTTGACACTTAAAGGGGTGCGTGCAATATTATAAAAATCATACTCAATATTATATTTCGACAAAGCGTTACAGACCATCTAAAAATGAAAACAATCTTCAAAAGTAATATGGATAATAAACACCCATATTTAAAATTTGACAAAAGTCATGTTGACCCTGCTTCACTAAAAACGCCGATTGCAAACAAAACCTTTTAAGCATCAATCTTCTCTCATAGATTTTAAGACTATACAGACCAGAAAAGTCCCTGAAAATCATATGAAATTTATGTGCTCCTGTTTTAAAGAGAAATGGGAAGCTTTTTGTGAGATGTCCTACCACAAGGGCTTAGCCGCATATAGAGATTTTTTTTAGCATGTATAAACATCAAACCCTTAAAACCTTCATTTTAATGCATTCCTGATGTGAACTCAAAAACCTTCAAGCAATGAGCGTTTTTGATTTACCTATAAGGAATTTATTTAAACAAACACATTGTTAAGAAAAATAAGCTCGAAGAAGCTTTCTGTGTGACCAGACCCTTAATTTTTTTTCCTCTCAATGAATTTTTAATCCAGGATATGAATTAAAGAAAACGGGAACGTCCCTATCCGCCCGAATGAATCTGGCTACCTTAGATCTAAGAATATAGCGGATATATCCAAACCGTAGATCTATTTATCTTTTATTAAAGCCTAGACCCAGTTCCACATCAATGTTTGGAATCATTTGTTTGTCATATGTGTTTTTATTAAGCGCGCGGTCTTTACTCCCACCCTCAAATAATCAAAACATGCGAGAAAGAACATGTGAGGGGAGGAACGACGATTTTATATTAAAACTTCAAACAAAATTGGAATTCTAGGCTAAGTCCAGAGGCACTTCCGGTTGAAATTTAGAGCTTGTACCCATTGGCAGTATTTGAACTACACCAAAAAAATATATGTTTCGCAACTTCTTTATCTGCATATATTTATTATAAAATGATCCTATTTTGCTATTTGCTTTCTTTTCAAAATTCAATTAATTTGTGTTTTTTTAGCCGTGCCACATTATAATTGCTAAAGTTTGTTGTAATTTCAATAATTAAGTGGTTTATAAATTGCTTTTGATCCTGTTATAATCTATAATCCAGTAAATTCAAAACTACTTTACACACCATTTTATCGTGTTTATAAAATAATGGTATGTCGCAAGATTTTACTGCTGTTAAACCAAATTTTCCTGTCTTTATTTCATGTGTAAATGAAAAAGTAAAAGAAGGATTTTGAAAAGAAGTTACAGGAGAACTTCCGTTCACCTTAAGAAGTATTTCTTCTATCATTCCATGTCTTATTATGGCCAAAAAGGGACCATTCCTTTTCATCCTTGTCTAACTCAGTTAGGGCCGAAATAATTTTGGCTCTCGAATTTCTGTCCTACGTACTGCTCTGGATTACACACAAAAAGGGAGTATTCCTTGCAATAATTTCGACTGAATTAATTGAAAATTTCCTTCTGTATTACAGGTGAAATTTGGCTGAACTATATTGTACGGGAGAAAACATTTGTTTTTATATAGCAAAATTGCGACAAATCATCTGAATTAGTGACTCACCTTGATATTTCTATGAGTTTAAGCTAAATATGTCCTATTCTAAATCTGTTTTCAACATGATTCTTTGAAAATTACGATATTAAAGTCACATCCGATGTTTAAAAATTATTTGTATCCAGGATATATGTCGTAATAAATGCAATGTCATAATCAGATAATGCAACTTATCTATGAAGAGGTTCAATATTATGTGGTAGGCGTAGCATTGCTGTTATCACACATCATAACTTTATACTTGTACTCGCATTTGAGGTAGTTTAAGTGGTCCAGGTAAATGTATAGTGCACTTTGTGTAGTAGGTTTGTCATCTCAGAGTTATATTCACGTTAACGAGACATATCTGAAGTACCAAAAAGGTGTTATTATTTAAACGTTGTATTAAGTCTCGACTTTGAATGAGGCCATTTGTACCTATAGAGACATACTTGTAATTACGCCAACATGAATCAACGTTTAGTGTTAACATGGTAAAGTAAAGCAATACAATTGTCACAGTGTCACCGTCTGCGAAAATCATCGGAGGAACTTTGGACTCAAAGATGACACTGGATGGATAGACGTATATTTGTCGAATACATATATATACCAATATATTTCGTTCCTGTTTATTCCATCCCCGAAGGATATCCTCGATTAGACGATACATAACGAAAGAAGCATATTATCTCCATCCCTTTATCTTTAACCTTTCATTTGCAATTTACCTTTGACTTTTATTAAATTCTTAGGCTAAGTCTAGCTCAGAGTATCGACCCTGACCTTTGAAAGTAATGAAAAATAAACAAGTGTCTCGCATGATTGCAATACTGTTTTATATTTTAAAAGTGCAAAAGATATTTTTGATGAGCATCAATACATGTCTATTTAGTAATGTTTCAGAATTAAAATCATTAGTTATAATATTCTGGTTTTAATCTGTCTTGAATTCATCCCAAAACGCAGCTATTGGGTTTATAACAAATATGAATTCTGGTTAAGATCGGAGGTCCCTCGCGGTATTATAACGTTGAATCAGATCTTAAATATATTTCTTGCATGACCATATACGCTTGCATAATGCATTGTGTGTCAATTAGAAAATGGACATTAGTATTTTCCTACCCAAAGCGTTTTCGGTGGGTAAAAAGGACGAATCGGTGATCCCTTGACCAATGTCCGTGAGTCCCAAACATTCGGATAAACCGTAACTACAGGTTCTCGCTACTCCTATATATCAGTTATCTGTTAAATTGGATCAATAATGATAAAACCTGTTTCCTGGCAATTTTTTATAAGATTTAAGTTCATGAGGACAAAATTATTTCAAATATTTTGAAAGAAAAATGATTTTTCGCCAAAGCTCTCATTGTATATGTATATCTTTTTACCTAGATAATCTTTATTCAATAAATTGTTTGTTCGGGTGGACGCACAATCCAGCATATAGGCCTCCTTATTGATTTCTAGTTGCCTCTGTGATTAACTTGTTTGCTATTTTACTAGAGTGAAATCGTTGATATATGCAAATCTTTTTTCAACCCTCCCCCAACCATCCCTATTGTGATCATCGGTTTCCGATCCTAACAACACCTCCAAAGCTGTCCCCTCCCTTATCTCCTAATCCCATATCCGGCCAATTCTATAATATTCAATGCGTATTTCGATAGTTTTTTTTTTCATGAAAACGTTTGAACACGTCTCATTATTTTATAGCATTGAGTTGCTTTAGATTGATTATGGATATGCAACTGGTGTGTTTCAATTGTGCATTATCTTATCGTCTCATAAAAAGAGTATCCAATAACCTTTTCTTCAAAATAGTCACTATAATATTCATTGTAATTCATATCATTATAATTATAAGACTGTCTGTCGCGATCGGTTTTTTCCTTACATTCAATCTGTTTGATATATGACATGCAATGAAAGGCATTGCTTTCTTTCATGAACATTAAAGAACGCTATTAACGTTACTTGAAAAAATCATTTGAGTAGAAAAAAAGTCAAAATATATTTTTAACATATTTTCAATAATTATGTCAATTTGCGTCGTAGCTCATTTGATTTTACACAAAAATTGCTCTTATCATTTTGTGAACAATTTTATTACATAATAAAACTTACTAAAACTTACCTTGATATCTCGCTCAGTATATCGTAAAAAATCAATTGCTGTCTGTTTCACAACATGTAATTCAAATTCGATATACAATGTTAATTATTCTATCCTAAAATGATTTATTATTTCGTATCAAAGCTTTGATCCTTGATCCTACAAAGTTATTTTCAGATAAGAACAAAAACAATGTATTTGTGAGGAGGTCCAATGTACTTTAAATTAAGTGAAGCAGTGAATTCATGCTACAAAATCAAGCTGTATCTTTGTACTCCTTTGGACTAGATCGGTTTTCATAAATAAATGATACATTCTTGTAGATGTTTTAACAACATAGATATCCGTCGGGCGCTCTATCTGATTTTTTATTTGTCTGTCAATTGGATATTCATTGCACTGATTCCTTAATATACATTTTGTCATCTACTTAATCTTATAGCAAGAACACGATTAAACCATTATTTTGCCCCTTCATACCCGATGGAGAGTTAATTATTTTAATTTTGAATTTTCAAAACAAAATGTGTTACGTCATTAAATGGTTACGTCATCGGTGTCTTTCCATCCTTTTAAAACATGATTTAGTATTGATGTTGTGGTTGGTTTCTGATTTAGTCACACCCTGTTAGATTTTTCCTTCATATTCCGCCTCAAGGTTGACCCTCGCGACTGTCTATTACTTGCGCAATCATATTCATATCTCTATTGATCTTACAGTGACCTTATCTTAAATCAATCTCTTTCTGTCAACCGTGTATCGGTAAATGTTACTTTACGTTAAAAACAATTCATTTTTACGTTTTGACAATGGTTAAGATCAAAATATTATAAGATTGTTAATAAAACTATTAAGATTGTCAATATCCTGTTTTTTTCTTATTCCCCCCCCCGCACCTTTTACTCTTTTCGATTATATGCGATGCCAGGGGGGAAATGACAAACACAGTTAAATCGACTTCATTGTATCGATGCGACGTTGTTGAACGAATGAGATTATTTATGCTTGCAATTCTCTTGGGATGGATTCTAACAATTAATATATGTTTCACTATCTAACAAACCTCTTCGTTATCATTTTTACCCAACTTTAACCGCTATTAGTATCATCACAGAGGCATATGATTACAGGGTCTATTTTTTCCATAACTTTCATTGAAATGGACTTTTCATCTTCCATGTTGATGACATGCTCGACTCATTTTCTTAAGTCTCAAAATAACAAAAATAAAACGTCCAAATCGCGTTATCAGATGTTCAGCTGCCGCGACGCAAATATGACTTTGCACAATATGAAAAGTTACATGTTGCATCAAATCATAAAGACGTATTTTTATGATGCACAATACCCAAACATCCTCTTAAATTACGTCCGGCAAAATTTACGATCACGCTCAAATTCGCAAAATTCAATTTAAAGCGTTCAATAGACAAATGAATTGGCTTTGGATTATTTGTTAACTATTTGTAAAACGATTAACCTAGTATCTATTTGACATACTCTATGTATTCAACTAAAATTGCTCAAGTGTTTGATGTATTTTATTTACACATTGCGTTAATATATATTGAGAACGGACAAATATACGCACATTAAGTTTTCTTTATTATTTTATGTGTATTATAGAATTGAGAAAAAACTTTGAGGGATTGGAGAGGAATAAGAGAGCGTTGTATTATTTTAAATGGTCCAGAGAAAAAAGAAAGCTAAAGTCTTTAAATCTTTAATACAGTCTACTGAAATGTATACGTGAACACTTATACGGGGTTTGTCGTATAATAGTAATGACTGTTATACCTGCTGCAGTATATAATCTTTTCTAATTTTGAATAATTAGCCGCTTTTTATTTACTTAACTGGTGTCGAGTTAAAAACTTAAACAACAAAAAGAGTGTATTTTTAACATTATTTATTGCATTCAAAGTACTGGTTTGTTCATTTGCATAAATGATTTCATACCATCCTATACAGTCACATCATCCAAGATGCTCGTCATGTAAAAACCCATTAATACAGCGAAATTATAAGACAAATGAATAATGTCAAAATGTAACACACTTTTATTTTTAATTTTAACGCATATATAGATTGAAATACAAAACCAGACAGATTAATTGACTAATTTTAACAAATCTAAAAGTGCAAAACCACATTTGCTTTATAAAGTGATATCTAATTATAATCAAAGTTACAATTTACATGAAATTATTGGGTAACACGTAACAAAGATATATAATTGCTTTAACTAATGCAACGGTTTTACTTTTTGAAATATCTAACATTTATTATTGTTATCCAATGTTGCCTTTGTATCGTTAAAAACGAAACAAATAGCAAATGAAACATTTGAAACTCATGTTTAAAAAAGGAATGATAAAAAAATCAAAAATATCAACGGTTTTATCTTTTAAATATTAATCTATACCTGAAAACAACAAACTATTACAATAAAACTATTTTTATTTACAACTATGTGGATATCTAAAATCTGTTCTATTTTGAAAGCCATAATGGTGGATTAAATTAAAACGTTGAAGCTTTTATAATCATTTTCGTTACAATTTGCTTTATCAGACCAATCCAAAAGTAACAATAATGAATTCAAAGTTATTCTAGAATTTCGATTTCAGTTTTAGATACTCATCAGTGTGTACATTTGGACACATAATAATCGGGATTTCTTATTGATTGGCAAAATCAAATAACAAAGCAAATATGTTATTCTATGTTTTAAAATTGCATTTTATAGTTCATACAATATGAATTGCGGGATATATTGTCTTGAAAATAATGTAGCTAAAAAATTCTCCCCCCCCTTCCGGCAAACAATAAACTTAAAACACATATTGTACGTTTGATGTTTTTGATATGATTATGTATATTAGCTTATATTATAAGCATAATATGCTTGCACGAGAAAGATAGCTATACTAACATGGCTAATGAAATATATCAATGCCATCGTGAGTTTAACATATATCGAATACATGAATGTTTGTTATAATCATATATCCACATATGGTCGTATGTCAGACAGGCACTACGAGGCCAAACAAGTCCAGACACGGGGAAACTATGCCACTCATCCCATTTATCCAGTCTCATCACTTGGTGCTTTTTACTGTCGCGCAATATAAGAATTGAACCGCGTTTATCAGCACCACATATGGTAGGACTGCAAAGACTTTTACCGATCGATGAGTCACAAGATGTGAATGTCTTCAGAAGCCTCCCCCAATGGCTATACATAAAAATTTTCCCTTGATAGAATAGAGCAATGAATATATTGTATTCGGTGGCCTGAATTGTATTTCGTCCGTGTGAGTGATAATCCCTTATTTCAAATTCACTTTGCAACACAAGACCTTCTCCGCTGTCGTTTGTTTTGAATTTGCCAACTTTTGCAGCGTCATTGTATAACACATAAAAGACATCACCCATGATTGACACATCACATATGTCACCGCCCAGTAACTTATGAGTTGAGCTTTGGTTGAGTTCCGCAATGTATAAACCGTTGATTGCAGAAATAATTATATGCGAGTCTAGCATTGATATTGATTGGATAGTTTCTACTTGGTCGTACCACACCGATCGTAGCTTTTTGCCTGAAAGAGAGAAAATGTCTATGTGGTTTGAGTCAGAAATCCATAGCTCATTGTTTATTATCACCAATTTTGAACACCGTTCAATTGACTTGATCGTGGTCAATACATTACTATCATTGATAAACCATAGATTCCAATACACAGCTGAGGCTGTTTCTAAAACCTTTTGTTTCGATATAGATCCAATCACATTTTCTTTTGGAACTTGGGTCTTATTAAAGTCAAAGTGATAGCTATTAATGTATCCGTCGATTTCGGCATCCGCATTTATTCCAGTCTCGATATCTTTCCCGACCCCATACTGCATCAAATTAAGCAAACTAGTTCCCTTAGCAAAGGACAAAGCGGCACCGCCGAGCGCTATATCATTTCTTTGATACTGTATATTCATTTCTATCCGTTTGCGGAATGCGTTTATTTTGGTGAATTCCTCTGTCTTTGAAGAGTCTATCCTTTGCTTTAATGACTTGCAATCCTCTTGCGCTTTACGCATTATTTCTTCACACTGCTGATCTACTTTTGCTTCCATGTCCTCGAATTTTTTCTTCAGTCGCTCACCTTGTTCAGTTGTGTATTCCAATATCATTTCCTTTTTTCCAAGTATGATACCTTTATTGGCTGCATTTTTCTTTATTGCTTTAAGCTCTTTTTCTATGGTAGCATCTATGGTTTCAGCTGCGTGACCTTTATGTTCAGTTCCATTGCATAACAGACAAATCATTCCCTTGTAATCTTTGCAGTAGAATTCGACCAGTTTGGCTGGGTGTTTCTCACAATATACAGGCTTATCATATACCATGTGGACCCCTTCTAAAATGTTTTCCCATGTGTGATTTTGAAGGCCTGGAAATCCATTGTGATGCTCATAACAATCAACACAATAATTCGCTTTGCATTCAGAACATCTCCACAGAGCAGTATATTCATTGCACTTATCGCACTTAATTTCACCGTTTCCGTCTGTCGAAACAACTTTTAGGAGATCATTGATGCAGTTCACTGATTTTATTTGATCTTTTGTGGTGAGTTCACTGCAAATTGGGCATTCTAACTGAGGGAATGGACCTTCTCCCTCGACGACTTTCATTTCATCTATGCATGGCTGACAAAACATGTGGAAGCATTTAAGGACGTGTGGTTCATTCATATGAATAAGGCAAGATGGGCATCTCAGAGTCAAATCGTCTTCCCTAATGATATTCGCTGTCGCCATTTTTTCTGTAAGTAAAATCAATATTAAACACATGAATCGCTTTAGCTACCATATTTGAAAATAGTTTATACCCGAAGAAGAACCATGCTGTTTGACGTGGTATGATTTTGCAGATATCTTTAGATTATGTATATTATAGCATCAGTGACACAACAAATTCTACATATTTTATTAAATTGAATTTCATTTCATTTTTAATCCAAATTATGATATATGCTTTTGAAAAATAAAAATCATTTAACAAAAAATAGTTCTCATATGCTTTTATTGCTGACTGATTTTATACAGAGCAAACGTAAATAATTTTAGTGCTTCACTTAGGCTTACATTTGTCTATTACTTTTATACTTAATGCTAAATAATTAAGATAATTATATCGTGTCATATAATGTTAATTCTCAATCTAAATAAACGACTAAAATATTTTATGGGAAAAAATATTTAGTGGAACAATAGTATGGTTTCCGAGGCTTGAGCATGTGGTCTGACACATTTCGACACCTATTCCATTTAAATAAAAGAAGCTTTTGGACTATTTTTGTTTTTGCTATACAAAAATCAAATAACTTAAATCTATCTAACTTAGATCTATCATTTGTTATCAAGAAATTTGCAACTTACCTTGATATTTCGATGCGTATATTTTCAATGTTAAGAATCCATATGCTTAATTAAAACCATACTATCAAATTCAAATGTACTATAGAAATTTATTCATGTTATTCTAAGTTTAATCCTATGTTCATTAAGTACTCCGCATCTAGACTTTGTTGTAGCGTATTTTTGTCGTTAATAAGGCAATGGCTTAATCAGAAAAGAAATGATAGAATACATCTCTGGAGAGGGTCAATAGTACTTGATTTTATTAGGTGCAGCAATGATTTATCATACGATATTCATGTGCGTCCTTGTTCACCCTGTAAGTAGAAATAGTCATCTTCATAATACCATGTGTTATTTTAATGTCGAATAATAATGCAGTTTTGGCATGCCTGTGTTGTAATCAATGCTATTAAATCACCCCTTGTCAAATAAAATAACACATTGATATACTTATATCAATTTAATGATTTACGAATGCAATGTTCACTCGGCCAAACATTTTGTTTTCCATTTATATATAAGATGTAACAAAAATATATTCAAGTAGAACAACTTACGCCTTGGCCTAACAAGTTAAAAGTATGCTCCCGACGTTATTACTTCGACTCATATGGATTTTCTTATATACTTGTATATGAGCTCGTCGGATTATGCAAAATCATCAGAAACATTACAATTATAGTATTTCGTTATTATTTTGAAAAAATCACAGCGCTATTGCCATCTCATTTTATTCTTTTGAGTTCATAACTGTCGTCGATATCGTTTGTTTCCAACGGCGACCCTCTTTGTTTTCCTCGTCTGCCGTTCCGTCTCTATCTCAAGCAATGCAATGTTAACTATATAGTAAATCGATTGCTGTGCCTTATAATTGCTTACTTTACTATTCTGATTATGGATTTTACATATTCGTTATTTATGCCAATCATCAACATCTTTTTAACCTTAAAAAGGAGTTTGCATACGGGACCATCGAATTCAAGAGACCCCTTATGGTGAAACTTAGAGAGTATCGTTTATTAATAGAGGTGCATAACATAAAACATTATGTAGATTTATTGCGATGAAAATAAAATTAAAATTAGCACACAAAGAAACAGAGATATTCTTTAACGATTTGTATAAGTCCTGAACAAGCCATGTATAATCATAACAATCTCGGGGCAGGACAAACAAAAATATTGGGATGAATTAGTTTCACGTAAAGGCTATATTTCAAGGCCTTCTATGGCCCGAATATGGTAAACTATATGAGTGGTTGAAATGCAGATATATCAATATAGATGCAATCAATTCAATTGTTTTAAAGCTAATCTAATTAAACATTATAGAACGATGTCATTGCACAAGATAGAAGGATGGATATCATTCCCCACTGAAAACTGTCAAATATAACGAAACCCCTTTTATGCCCAAAAAAGGATATTTCTGTTGAAATCAAGATAAGCGCTGGCATATATACGGTACATAAACACGAAAATACTACGGGGTTCTCAGATTATCAATGATAAAAATAATAGTGTTAATATTGATAATGTTGAATTATAAAAATTTATTTATATTGATATTGAAAATATTAGTAAAATTAATAATAATAATAATATATCAGCATCTGAACTCAAATATATTAAGTCTTTATCAGTTTGTAAATGAACGAATAGTGTTTAATATCATTATTTAAGATATACTTAACAAATATTATGGCTAAACAGTTAAACGCATAATTTGACTTCGTTGGTTTACACAAATCCATGATAATTATCAAAATAGATATATAAGCTGTGGATTTGTGACCTTTTGACAGGAATCTGAGGTTACGGTGCACAATGCTTATGGTGATAAGGACTTTGTTGGCGGTTCGCTGCATATGTTTGCTCCACTTCAGGTCGTCAAATATTTACATGTCTTGAAATGGGTTCTCGTGTACACTTTTGATGATGAGACCACCCTGGCAATACATGTGCGTGGATTTATTTCACTTATGGCTTATATTCATCGAATTTCTTGGCATTGAAGTGCATGTCCCACTTTTCTGTCCACATTTCTTGTGCAACTAGGTCGTCTGTAGTGCTGATCTATCACTTTCGTTACCGTGTGGGACCCCTGAGTTGACCTTTGTATCTGATGACTGTACATTTTCCAACAAACCCGCACAGTCTTTTTAAAATAGAAATTTTGTAAATATTCTGTATTCTACTATTTTAGTTTTGCATTAGATCTTCTATGGAATAAGGGAGGTCCGTTTTGCAGGAATATCTAGATTGGAAGCCGTGGTTATGTTGAATGGATGCTTTGTTTTTCGAAATGGGTTATAATGCGTTTGCATATGATATGCTCCTGTAGTTAACAGCATACTGATATTAGCCAGAGAGGTCCAAAAATTTCAGGTTAGTGTCTATTACCTTTCATAAAGATTGGCTAAACGTTAGCATTCCTCCAGTCCCTTGGCACCGAGCCGGTTTGTGGCGATTTGTTGAAGATGGATGCAATGGCGGAGGACACTTCTTTTGCATACATATTGAATATTATATAGGGAATTGAGTAAGGATCGACGTTTTTTAGGTGCACATTATAAAGGAGTTTGCAAATTCCGTCTTCATTGACTATGATGTCATTTATGGCCGGTGTTGCATTCATATAATGTGCCATTCATATAATGTGCCTTTTCTCTATATGTTCTTTTTAAAGGGGCTGCTGCTCATTTGAGCTCGGGGTTACTTATATATATGCCCTTTTTCGAGATTTTTTTCGTGGTGTTATTTTTATTTGCTCAAAAGATTAAGACCAATGGGTTGTGTTGACGCATTATATGCTATTGTAAATTGTTTCTCTGGATTAATTCAAGAATAATTTATTGTTTTTAATAACTTGCCCCCTCCCAACATTTGTCACTTAATCATTGCTTTTTTGGACGTCATTAATACGGCTCTTAATAAAGTTTCATATTTTTTTTTACATAATTCCTCTCGTCTAACCGAAAAGATTTCAAATCTTTGATTTGCTTTGATATTATATAGTTTCTTTGTAAATGACCTTCAAAATGTCT
>LQRL01024069.1:6737-17561 GCA_001703475.1 Hydroides elegans
GGTAAAATAAATTCTATGCTTGTTGTTCTCGAATCGTCAATTTGTATACCTGATGCACAATTTTTCACATGTTATCAACAGTTATTTTTCCGTCAATATCGATTTCAGACTTAAAATATACTATCATGTTGCATGGAACCCTAGCTGGCATGCTATATGGACAAATGGTCTCTCGACGCTATCAAAAGTCACGTACACAAATATCTAGGTGCTCTCAATTTTATGATTCATTTTATCAAAAGTTGCATCCTTATATCGATACTTTCCTATCACTGGCCTTAAAATATAGAGACTAGCTACGTAAGTGCAGATGTTTTATTACCGACGTTCGAGTGTATACTTTTAAGGGCTATATACCGATAGGGCCTCATTACATATCCCAAAATACTGACCATAAACATGTTACGTATCCTTTCCAAACAAACTAAATATCCTAAAGCCTATACTTTTATTTTTCGTTGAATTTACTTTATATTCTTACTGTTGTTTTAGTCGATATAATAATACAGTTGTGTGTTCAAAACCTTACAATATAAGTGTTTGCAAAAAACATCTTTTAGAGCATATATAACTTCACTAATCATCTCGTTTCGGAGTCTCTTTAGCTCGTGATATTGTTGTAATTCCGATTAAATTTGGTTGATAATGGTTCTATTGCATATAATTTCAATTCTAATAGGAATCCAAGTATCAATACCAAACATAGTAGGACTTTGAATAAGATAAAGTTTACTGAACAGAAGACAGTTAACACTACATAATATATAAGTAACAAACGTGACATCGCGGATAATATTAAAACAAAACACAGTATACTTTATCACTGTACAGTCGTACTATGGCCTCTAAAGGATTTATCATTCCGCAACTGAACGTACCCGATTCGGATTCGTCTCACTTCAATAACCATGGCAACCCCATACAGGAAGAGGATATGGACCATGAGCCGGAACAGCGCAGTATTCCCATCATGCCCGTCATTTTCGAGCCACCGGAAGTCGACGATGAAATCAATAACAATGAGTCATCACCACGTGATGTAAACAACACGAATAACACACAAAGTGATGACGCAGATGACGTCACGGATAATGCGGCCCCGTATTCGATGGCGGAAGTGACACAATTATTGCTAAGGAAACAGCGATCGAAACGGAGTAATAGTTTGCCGAGTGTTCAAGGGGTTATACCAAGTTCACTTTTGATGCCAATGTCACGAAGTGTAATTGTAAGTAAGGTTTTATGTTAATGCGTCTGGGCAATTTTAGTGTTATCCACGTTACATTTTGTGTAATGTGAATAACGAAGTTGTTACGCCATATTCTTGCTTGACTTATAGATAGATTATATTCGATGTTACCGAGTCGTAAATATAACCATTTCTACTATTCAGAAGCACTAAAATGATTTCTGAATCCCATCATAGAAAGCTGTTAGAGCTTCCGAAACATAAGAAATCACTTAGAAATGTAACGTGGATAACGCTGGAATTGCCCATCTCTAATTTAAGAAAATCGTCAAATATGCTAAACCATTAATGACACTTTCAACAAGGTTTTAAAAGTTAAGCTTATACAAAATTTTCATGAAATATTACCAATGGGAAGTGTCTGTTTTGACAAATGTTCAAAGCATTTATCACGACGGCTAAAAAACGTAGTTGTCATTTCCAATGATATTTTTCAAAACGATTCCTGTAGTTCATAGCACCTCGAATTAATCATTTACGGATATAAAATTAACATTCTAATAAGGATCACGGCTTTAACCATGTTGAAGAAGTTGTTTTAACGTCCGCGACAGAAATTTGTATCATGGCCGATGCTTTTGTTATGTTCAAGCATCGTCGCGTTTCTACGGGTGATGCCTTCAAACTCAGCCCCGACGAACTAGCAAAACTGAAACAAAAGGAAAAGGCCTACTCTTATGTGGATCCATTGGAAATACTCATTCCAACGGAAGAAGAGGATGAAATTCGAATGTCGATGCGCACGCAGAATTCGGAACTCCATGTCTATTTGAGCAGTTTTACGATTGGGTGTATGCTTGGTGTTTTTATAGTTTTGTTTATGAATTATATGTTGCTGATGATGTATAGTGCTTTCGAGACTATCGATTTGAACTGGGATTAGTAAAATGTGTTGCCACGCAAGGAAACGTATATTCATCATTAAATTCATTTCTGTCAGCTTACCACAGTATCATAATGTTGGTGACTTAGATATTGATCTATGCGTATAAACGTTTAACTTTTCTCACATTTATGAAAAATATACTCATCTCAAGCTTTTCGACAAGTAAGTGTGCAATGACAAATGGCATGTTTATTGTTATATGTTTGTATCGTTCGATATATTTTGCATTGCAGCAATTTTCATTCTGGTATAGAATACTTATGATCCTCTTCAACAATGACATATTTGCGCTTTCTATTATGTATACAAATGTAGCTGTTTAAAGTATATGAAGCATTGTGGTATGATATGATATGGTGCACTGTCCCTTGACAGTCTTGTTTGCATTTCTGCTGCATTTATATGTTCGGTCCTTGTAAATCCATTATTTTATGGTTTACTTATCACTTTAACTTAAGAAATATCAATTTGATGTCGATACATATGGTGATGATATTACATTCATACTGTAGAGCAACATGCTTTATAGACATATGCAGACATCTAGCGTTTATTCAGGCAATTCAGACAGGCTATGTATACATGAATATTTTAAATGCATCAAACAAGAAAACGTACTCTTACTCAAAGTCCAGATTGAATATATACTTGATTGCACAGCAGTTCTCGATATATATACTACAATGTATTTGTTTCATTATACCAGTATCACAGATAAAGCAAACAATGCATTAAAAATACGATTCAGTAAATATTCAAAATATACATTAGAGTTAATGTTTTTTATTCTGTTTTGAATTGAATGGAAAAAATTAATAACGCCTGAATATAAATATCGCATTTTGTCAGCTATCGGAAATTTAACTGCAATTTCATATGTATAATTGCAATTAAAATATACTTTCGTCGCATCGTCTATTAGCAAATGGCAAAATTTTTTTCACACACAGCAACATATTGTGAAAACGACTTATCAAATGTTTCAATCAGCCGTAAGTCTAATTGGAATAAATGTATGAAAAGGTAAACATATTATTGCAATTTAAAACATCATTGTAATCACAAATACCCCTTGACCACGCCTTCTATCACCGCAAGGCAAAACAGTCATTGAAATGAGTCGTATAAGTAATAACTGCATTTTGTATAGACTTGTTTCAATATTTTAATTGCAATATGAATGCATAATTGCAATTACAAATACACCTTGACCACGCCCTCGATGCGCGCACGGCAAAACGGACATTCGCGCACCATGTTTGCGCAGTTGTCACAACAAACAAGATGGCGGCACGGAAGGAAGAGCGATTCGATTTTCGCATCGAGACAAATCTTGCACGTGATTTTCGCTTGGAGCTCTTCATATTCAGCACTTAATGTGCTCAATTCCTTTTTTTCCGCTTCTTTTCGCTTAGCCAATTCTTGTGCCGTTTCCTCTTTTTCTAAGTCAAGAAGAACATCTTCTGTTGATACCGCGCTTGATTTTTCACCGATTGTTGACTTTGGGGTTGGATCATTGGTTGTTGTATGCGTTTGGGATGAAACTGTTGTTGGAATAGTTTGTGGAATGGGATGGGAAATTGTTTGGGATTGAGGTGTTTCTCTGTTTAGAGGGGTGGATGGGGTTTCTGGTTGGGACGGAGATGCGAATATGGCCTCGAGTATGTTCTGTGATGTAATGACCTTGTCTAAACAGAAGAAAACAAAGATATTAACAACATTAAATCAAAATAGTTGCATATGCAGTTTATCACATTTAATAAAGCTATTACATATTCATGTAATCTTTTAAGTGCTTTTGTTCTACCACTTGACTTTTCGAATCATATTCACTTGAAACAATTAAGCATATTTACAAGTCAAGTATGTAAATTTTATTACAGTTGAAATAGGCTAGTAGCCTTTTCTGTTTGAATTTTGATGTTCTTAAAGACGTAAAAATGTTGCAACCAATTTGAAATCTTTTTTTTTAAGAACGTAGAAGTTTAGTTAACAAAAAGAAGAGTTATTTAGACCCCCCTTGAACAATCGTTGATAACAATTGTAGTGAAAGAGTATCACTTTACATGTCAAGCTTTTATCTAGCTTTTATCTAGCTTTAGATCATGTATGTATAAGATAACATACGTATTTCGTTCACAATTACCAAAACAATTCAAAGTGAATAAACACTAATAATACCTTGGCGACTGAGATCATCCAGCGCCCTATCAATCTGCTCATCACCATATCCAAGCTCCTTGACAATCTCAATCGCTGTGCTAACCGACGCAGTTTCAGATCCCATCTCGCCCTGTGACTGAACGACCGGCGGTCGCAACGAGGTTTCCATATTTTGTTGCAACGGTCGCAGCGAGCCCGTATTTTGTTGCAACGGTCGCAACGAGCCCGGAATTTGTTGTGGTCGCAACGACGTTTCCATATTTTGTTGTTGTGGTTGTACGGGTTCGAGCATGGATTTGAGTTTGTCCTTGATGAAGGGACAGTTTGGAAAATGGCGTTTGTGTTCGCCTAGGGCGGTGTCACCTTTGACCCAGTTGTACACGGCCCCGCAGCAAAACGGGCATTCGACTCGATCATCGGGGCCCGTAAAGTACCTTAAATGGAAAGCACCATTACAAATTATTATAATAAATATCATACTATCATAATACAATATTGCAATATTGCTTTTGATGCTTTTCCTATGTAACACAATTAATTAAATCACAGTTTATACGTTTTCGACCCAACCCTGTAGCCTAAATACTGTTGATATTGCTGATCAATGCTTGAAGATTTAGCTGTTCAATTCATACTTAAAGGACGGACAAAACTGTGTTAAAATCAATTTCTATAAATTAGCTCATATACGAAACGCTTGCATATAGAAAGTACATGTAGTTATAATTCGACATATTACTACAACAGCTGCTTTATTAATATGAACAGCACAACTGCTTTTGCGTGCCTAATTACACATACACAGTTGATAAAAAGGACCTATGACCTATAGATAATATCTATGCATACGGATTGGATGATGTAATGATGTTTACGATATAAACAAAATATGCGATATAACGTATATGGGACAATTATGATAATAATATTTGCGTGAAACTTTATGGACAATTTGAGACCTCTCAGTATAAAATTGTGATGCAAAAACACTTGTTGATTTAGAAATAATAATATTGTTTTATTGAACTGCCCAGCGCCGATCGTGGTCCACATTCAAACATATAATCGTCTAATAACATAAATGTCATGAAAAAAAAATCATATACCGTCAGCTATATTTCCCATCTGAAGTGAATTATCATGATTTAACTCGTTATGTATAATACTAATAAAACCAACTTACCACCC
This sequence comes from Hydroides elegans, assembly GCA_001703475.1. Taxonomy (NCBI): domain Eukaryota; kingdom Metazoa; phylum Annelida; class Polychaeta; order Sabellida; family Serpulidae; genus Hydroides; species Hydroides elegans. Next base: position 12,224 of record LQRL01024069.1, read on the forward strand.
AAATTCCGCGAGTGATTCCGCCGACACTATATCCTCTTTGGGCCACCTCACGAAGGACCTCAACCTGTTTTCCTTCGTATGCATCCGCGTGGCCCACGGATTGGGATTATGCCCATACATCTGATTACCGCCTCCAAATTCACCCCCACCAAAACCACCACTCCCGCCCCCACCATGTGGTTCGACGAATTCGGTGAGATTGACAAGGTCTTTAGCGGTAGACTGTGAATTCACCATGAACGGTCTTTGTTTTGGTTGTTGAGTCCCTGTGGTTGGTTGAGTTTCTGTAGATTCTCGCCATGTGTGAAATTGAGATGATTCGGGTTGTCTCTGTTGGTCGGTTATTGACGGTTGTAGAACTCCCGTTTGCAGTCTACTGGTTGTTGAAGAAAATGATTCTGGTTCTCTATATTGGGTGTTTACTGATGGTGGTTGAACCCCCGTTTGTAATCTACTTGAAAACATAGACGATTCCGGTTGTTGGTTGTTTATTGAATGGTTATAAACCGTCGGTTGGGGTATACTTGTAGGTTGGTGCCACTGTGGGCGTTTACTCGTTGGTTGTGAAGGATTTTGATTGGTTGTCGTGTGTCTATTCATATAACTTTGTAATGGGTCCTCTACACGTAATTCCAATGGACTTATATCGTGGTTTTGCTCAGTTGCTACATGTGTATAGCGGGAATTCCGCTCGACATCATTACTGTGAGTCACGCCTTCATGTGTATTAGCTGTGTTTCCAATGCCAAGCGTATTTAAAACTCGTGTCTCAAGCTCAAGCGGGCCAAGTGTGGGATTTTTACTTCGTGGTTGCGATTGCGCATTTTGATTTCTATATGAATAATATTCTCGCGATTGATCGTTGAGTACTAGAGTATGAAGACTCTCCATTCCACGTGGCGATGTTTCAGTATTTGTGTTATTTTCACTTTGTGCTGTGTTATTGTCCGATACACCCATATGCTCAACCGGGGTAGTCGTATAAACCGTTGAATTCTTATCCCGGCTGAAACCATGCGATGAGTGACCATTGTGTGCATGTTTGCTTTGTCTAGACGGGCTTAATGATACATCACTGTTACCATACCGACTAGAGCTCGAATATTGATGCGACCCTCCCGAAAGCCCATTTTCGCTTTGTTCCATAGGGGGGCGTTTTGCCGACTGTAGGTACGGTGACCTACGTTGTACACTCCCGTTTTGTTTGGGATTATGTATCCCATGTTGCTGTGATTGTCGATTTACATCGTCAAATTCTGTTTCACTGTTATTCGATAGCGAGCGCATATATCCACCGTTTGATGAAGAATGACCATTTTGTTTTGTATCACCGTTTCGGAATGGGTGAAAGCTTTTCATATTTTTCCTTGTCTACTGGAAATTTAAGGCAACACGATTTTTCCTGGTTGTAGGCTACCCGATCAATGCGATACTCTATTTCAATATTCCGAGAACATGTCTATTGTGATAATACTCTTATAACCAGACGATGGCATCACATTTATCCTTTGGTATCTTTAAGCAAGTAAAGCATTTTATTCGTTATTCGAGTTCAATGTATTTCTCTTCTTATTCATAATACGTAATTATTCGTATATTTAAGTGGCCCATTGCAGTTATTATCCTTATAAGTTCATTTTATTTCCGAGGAGTCCAATTTCAATATCCCAAATAACAAAATTGAAACACCAAAATACGATTTCAATGAATATGATTATTTTATATCCTTGATATGGGTAGAATGATCTGTGAATTCTAGCACAGTTAGTCATATAGCATATATAGCTCTGAATACTTAATGTACATAAATGCAATGCAAGAATATTCCTAACACACAGTTTGCTTTCGATCAATGTGTTCTTTTTTTAGTGTGAATCAATGGCAAGCGGCCAAGCTGCTAGATCATAACAGCGAATAAAGCGCAAAAAGCTACAGTGTCTTCATAAATGGGATTGGTTGCGAAATCATGAAGTGCTCTTTTAAAACAAGTTTTCATGAAAATAAACATTACTAATTATATTCGAAATATCCTACATTTTTAATAATTTTTAAGATAATATAAGTAATAATGGCGATAATTACAGTATATTTAATAATAAGAATAGTACTGTTTTAAGTTACAGCTTAAATGGTCTTGGATAGAGCAACTAATAAATCCATTGATTAAAAGTTACGGGTTGATTAGGGCGGTGCACGGGCAGCAGCATTGTAGGGCAAAAGCCCCTTAGGGCAAAACCCCGCAATTTTCGAAGATATGTTTGTACGGTAACAAAAATATAAATACATATAAAGGCATTAATAAAATCAAAAGAAAATGCGGATAATTAAATTTGATTCAACTTAGTACAACAATGGCACGTTCAATCAAACGACCTTTTTCCATCAATTCAGTACAAAATAAAAAAGTTTAAGATGAAAAAGTTGAAATTCAAACAAGTATCACGAAAATTGTTACTATGTTTTTTTTTTATTATCTACCTCTCGAAGTATGACGAAAGTTGGATTCGACCTATCTATGTAGCATTCTAATTCATTATAAAAAACCATCCATCTCTATGTATAAAATCTTATTTTTGTGACATATATTATAATCATGAATTGTGTTCTACCGTCTGATTAATGCCATTTCAACCCTTTTATCATATACCATGTCTATACTGTTACAAATGTATAACATCATACATAAATTGCAAAAAAAGAAGGAACAATTGTGCGTTTGTTTTTGTTTCACTGTGGTATTTGTCAATACACAGTTAGAAATGGAATCCAGAAATATTCAAGATTAACAAAAGCAAAAAAAAAAAAGAATAAAAACCTGACCAAATTAAAGCAAAGTGCTTTTATATTTTCTTATTCATTTGCCAAATGTTGATTTTAAATGTTCGGGTTTTACTCAATTTATACTTAGATCAACTAAATGAATTTTGGAATGTCTGGGAACTTGGTGAAGTACAATTTGCATGCAAACATTGCACATTAAGAACTTTCGCATGCAAACACAACAAGTGAACTCATATAAACTTGAGCGACCCACAGGATGCCTCATACTAATACGAGAGACACTTCAGCGATCCATATGACGCTTCGACAACATACACTAGACGCCATTCAGGCGCGAATCAAGACGAGGAAACGAGGGAATACAAGAAATAACAATTAATACATTTTGCTTATTTTATTGATGTCGTTATGTTATTTGTCAAAATTTGTTATTTGAGGCGATTGATTTAGTAATTCAACAGAAAGTCCATGTATGAAACTGAATCTTTATTTTATAGGACTCTGAAATCTATCGTGTGCAAACAGAGCACGTTATTTCATATCCATCCTTATAGGGTGGGCACTTCACCGACCCACATGATGCTTCAACAATATAAAGGAGACCGCCATTCTTATCCTCATGACCTCCATACACTTCATCTGGCTCAGAATCAACACATATCGCTCACATATCAATGGTTAACGAGATTCAACTTAATCTAACGAGATAAAAATAACAATTTAATTATTTTACGTATTTTATTATTATTTTTTATGGTATAAGTCAAAACACTGGATGAATTTGAGAAAAAATACCTTCAAAGCAAAAGAGGTAAATAATCAAAATACACTTGACTCTTATTTTACAAATGGTAATTTGAAAGAAAAATATTAGTAGTTTAGCAAAAAGTTCATGCATTTGACACGAGTTAATATTTATTTGCACATTTAAGCCTATCGTGTGCAAACAGAGCAAGTGATCTCATAACCATCCTCATAAGGCGGACACTTCAGCGATCCACAAGACGCTTCAACAATATATAACAAACCACCATTTCTATCCTCATGGCCACCATTAACTTCATCGGGCTCAGAATCAACGCAAATATACGTCGCACCATGTTCACTGTGATGTTGTGTCGCCAACAAGCCAGAATATTCCATTGTCCAATCAGTAGGACAAGTAAGCTAAAAAAATTAAAAAAAACTTTCATTGAAACACAATTGAAAAATATATATTAAATTGAATTATTCATAAAAATGGATGCCGTAAAACCATGCGAATTATATTTTTATGTGATAAATCATAAAACACTTGTGGATTTTAGGTGCAAATACATATCTTCCAATGTGTCATAAAAGCACTGTTATATTAACGTTATTTCAAATTACGTCAATGCAACATTTCATTTTATTTTTGTTCTGTATCGCATCTTTTTACCTTCCTGTATGAATGTAAATTTATTTTTATATGAGAAATAAAATAAAGTAGCTTACAGTCACTTTGTTTTAATGATCCATTATTTTAAAAGTTAGCTGATAATGGACAATAATGTATTGTGCTGTAAGTTTCAGGTGAACTCTATAAAATGCTTTATCATATACATAAACTTACCTTAGCTGGTATCATCAACGAACGACCACGGCCATTTACACTACATACAGCGCATGGTACATCTGCATTATCAACCTCTCCCCAGAAATATGAATTCAATTCATATTCAACACCATATATGTAAGTGCCTGTCTGGTGACCTGGTACAGAATCATCTCGAAACTCTGGATATTTTGGAAGACATTGATAGTCAACCCCACCACCGCTCTGTGTGTAATGGTTCTTACCGGCATAGCCTGTTAATGATAAACAAATTCTAAATAGCCTGTTAGTTTTATTGTTTTGATTGAGTATCATGTATTATTCAAATAAATATGTGCATGATATATACGATGAAATCTTTTTCATTCATTTATGTATTAGAACAATAGATTATTATATAATATACTTAACATAAGGTATAAGGCGCAGCAAGAAAATGTAAACGTATTCAATGTGTGTGTTAGAAACGTGTACTTGCTTTAATGGTCTTATATGGTCGTTTATTTAGATGACATTTATGGTTTGGTCCATCATTCTTTTATCAACATATGGCATTTATCTTTCATATAATTTCCTTTAAGGTTATCAACTCAATTGTGTTTAAAACCATGTTTCTTCCGTTACCTTCATAAACCAACTGGGCTGTATCAGGACATTCCGTTCTCCCCCATCGCACATACGTGGATCCTGTCCCGACATCAATATTATCCGTTTCATCCTTATCTGGGTTTTCAATGGCATTAATGCGGTCTGTTAACAGCTGAAGTTGAGATTGTTGATTCTGTACAATTGTCGTCAAGAATTCCAATTGGTCATTAATTGCTGGTGCAACTACAAGTTAACAGAATAAACTTATTAAAAGATACATACCTGGCAAAAAAATACGAAAAAATATTAAAATCAGATACAAAAAGTCTCGAAATACATATATCATATCTGGATAATTCGTTGACATAATTATTATAAATGTAGTTATCGTAT
>LQRL01024069.1:26581-42831 GCA_001703475.1 Hydroides elegans
TAAGATTAAATCGCCAGGAATAAATCCCAGTAAACAGTATTATATTTGTATTTATTTATTGCGCAATACGTTTTTGTAGCCGCTGGGTGTACAAAACAGTACAAATGATTAAGTTGAAAGACAAATTCACATGAATATTTTTGCTGTATTTTTTTCTGAAGTTTCACAGTGCCGAATGTTGAATGGCAATTAATTTAAGGGGTTGCCACTGTGGTACCCTTAGAAGCTTAGATGTCTAGATCTGTAGATAGTTCTATAAGGGAATGTTTTGGTTTAGATCTAAGGGTGAAAACACTTTTAGCAAGGCACCTCAATATTTTGGTCGCAGTGCCAATTCACAATTTATAAACAATGACACAATGTTGTACTAAATTTAGACTAAAACAAATTACCGATGAAGGATATGTGTTGTATGATTAGATTTAGGCATCACAATTACCAAGCAAGCAGGACAACTTTATACTATTTGTAATGGATTTTTGGAATAAGAAAATATTCAAACCATACAATAACCCATTACAATTATCTATTTTTCTTGCAACTAAAACTTTGAACTTGACTTTATGGATGTTTATTAAAGAATAAGCATATTGTTCAACTACTACTGGAACCATTTAAGTAATAGTAATAGGGCATTGTTTTGATAATAATATCTATGTTTGTCTTATAATGTAAATTGAAATACTTTTTATTATACTTTGCATTGTAAAATTTAGTTTTGCATGTAAAAATCAATATAAATGGTGAACTATATTATGTTCTTTATAGTATTTGCCTTGAATAAATTTTAGTATTTTAATGTACTATTTTTTATATAAACCAATTGTATTTTTGATAGACAAATAATTACATAAAAATATTATGAATGAATTTAGCATACCTTCACAATCAGAAGCAGGTATATTGAACGTGTAGGCACAGGTTCCAATGTCACCAGCTTTGCTGAATGTAACATGCAAATACATGATCAGAACAAATTGTAATACAACTTGAACAAACATATTGAGTGTAACAAAGTCCTTAACTATGTTAGCTAATGATCACTCGTACTACATTGCTTAAGAATAAAAAGGAATATATATGTTTGGCAAATCTTGACACGTGTATGAATGATCAAAGTGAATTGATTACTCAGGCCAAGCGAAAACAATTCTGTTTCACGACTGTTAATATTTTTGCTCACGTTTGTTGACCGTACGCTTGCATTTTCGTTTATCAATAGTTTTTATTTGACAAATACCATAATATGACATGTAGATAAGCATATAGCCTAAAGCTTTGATATGCTTGTTTGCGAGCAAATATCTATCATTCGTTTGATGTTTATCGCATTTAGTTGAATAAATAAAAAAATAAAGTTTGTTCATTGCACATTGTCCGATTGCTGGTTTGGACGAAATAAGAGTATGAAACTTGTACTGTCTGTATGTATTGGTGCAAGCTGACAAAAAATATCAAGTACAATAAACATCTCTACGTTTTGTAAATAAACTAAATTAATGATTACAAACCAAAAGGCTTATCGCATTTTAAGTGATTGTGTATTGAAACATAAATACACTTAAATGTGTCCTGCTCAGAAATTGTGTATTCAAAAACACCGATAACTTTGAAAATACACGTTTATTTATAATATTCAAAATTGCTTTTGGTAATTTGATTGTTTACAATTTCTGTAAACATATTTAGCTGTATTTGGCCTCAATGCAGATATTAGGTCAGAAAGCTGATACCTTAGCATTTAAACATGTTATAAAAGTTATTGTAAATTGATTATTTATTTTTGTTAGAACAGCCAATATATTTTGTTCAAGGTCATAATAACCTACGCAAAATGTAAAAATATTATTTTTGTTGTTGTGACATTTCAAAATCTAGTTCAACACATGTCAAAAAAGGCTTTCTAAGAAAAAAATAAATTATTTATATGAGAAAAGCCATTTCTTAGAAACTAAAATTAGTAAAAATACTAGCTTAAATCATCACAGACAATTTCTCATTTGAACTATTAATGTAAACTGAGAAGGTAATAAAACAGATAATTCCATCTAAGTTATTGGTAATTAGAGAACAATTTAAATGTCATCTATGTAATTAAAGTGCAATGTTGCAATAAACGCTGCTGTATTTTATGTTTCTTATTTGGCTGATGTAAAATATGTTAATACATTCTATTTAATCTAATTTACCTGTTTATTGAATATAATCTCGAAATAAAAATTTGAATTCTTGTCTAAGATCATAAAAAATTGACCGAAAGTTATCTACAATTCAAATTGTTTTAAGTGTAAACATACGCTAACCCACTGTAAAATCTGTATACAAAGATGGTTTACGGATGTTAACCTTTAAAAAAAGTGCATATGTTGATACAAATAGATGAATTATTGGTTTTATAAATTTGTTTATAGATTTTAATATGAATATGATAAACAATGTATACTTTCAGGTAATACACTGTACTCTGAAATAATATAAAAATAGCGCACTGACTTGGCTATGGCCGAAACTAATTTGCAGTTAAAATTGTTTCGAAGGGAAGCACAATTTAAACCATCGCATGGTCAGTAGATCGAATATGCTTAACGAACAACCTTTACCAGCAATTAAAAACTATTATCCTAATAAAATGATGAATACGACTTCTATAATTTTGTGTATGTGATACACATTGCATACATTCATGTTATTTACTTTAATTTGTAACAGTATAAAATAGCGCATAACCTAGCTATAACAAAAACTAATTCAAAGTTAGATTTGTGTTCGAGAGAAAGCACAAATCCATCGCATAGTCAAGAGACCGATGGTGCTTAACGAATTTTGAACTTTATCAGCAATTGAAAATAGTATAACCAACAGATAAACTAATCGGCACGGGTGAACGCGCAGCGTTCACCGTGCCTTTATAAAATTCACATGTTTTCGGGTACCAATCCTATTACTGCTAAAATTTTCTTCCGGTTGAGCGTGGGCAATTACCACATGGTGATTATGTAGTTTTTCGCAATTAATTTCACGTATATGTTTTAATCAAATATATTAAAGATGTGGAGAAATTAACAGCTTCATTTTATTATTTTTACACAAATGCGTTGCATTACCCAATTTCTCAAGTCATAAAGTAATCCTAAAGTAGTGTGCGTAAATATAATTTTGGTACACTTTTTAATTCTATGAAATGGGCGATACAAGATAAGCTCCACTTCGAAATCTTAATAACTGTCATTTGGGTATCTAACCTTTTTCAGAACATTAGTTATAGCAATCAAACAACCAACAACGAAACAAAAACAGAGAAAAATGCACTTAAAGTGATAAAATCGTATTTTAAAGAAATTGAATAGAATTTGCATAGTAACAACAATCGATGTTATTTTACATTGCGCAAAATAATTGTTACGTCATACATGAAGCAAGTGGCAATTAACGTGTTAAATAGCAGGTGGAAACCAAAGTGTTAAGACTATCCAGTAAACTCAAAGATACAAATAGAAATGAAATTTAAATGTTAAAATAAACGATAAACGTAATAGTGTAAACCGATTTGGTAAAATTATTATACATAAACGAAAATACATTTTTTTCTTATCAGGCTCTAGCATAATTTTAAGTTTATCAATTTATTTTATTTGAATTGTTAAGCAGCAATCGCTCACCATTTTTCGATTTCGAATACACAATTACAGCTACAATGAGGTATCAACCATATATTTTTCTATGTCTCATAATAAAGACACTTCTTAAGATAAATCTAATGATTGATAGATGACAAAAAAGAGTATGAAATTGGAATTACATATAAGTGTGGTTGCAATAAAAAATATATAATTTGTTGATGATTTCAGCTACATGTAAGTCTATCATTATTTGTTGAAACGAATATCTTTTACAGACATAAAAAAATGGTAAAATTGTTGAATGAACTATTTAGATTAGTTTATATAAATCCCGGGTCATTTTGCGGTAGTACATTTCTAGTCTTCTATATGTTTACTTAGATTAATCAAATTTCGTTATATTTTAAGGTCATTGAATGCTATAAGACATATGATAGAAGGACTGAAAATGGGCGCACGGAACATGAACATTTAAATGAAAAATTAATTGGCAATTCAATATGTTTACAAGAGAAATAGCACGCTAACCCATCGCATAGTTTGTAGACCGGCGATGCTTAACGGATTTCGAGCTCTCTTAACAATTGAACACTGAAAACCTTAATTAAGTGTTAAATTGGCCTTTTATAAGTTAAGCTTTGTCACTGACACTTTATAATACGTTGAGGTCATACACTGAATTAGGGAATGTAATAAAATGGCTAGGACTGGGCACATTGACCTGCGCATGCCCTATATAAAGGCCTCATTAGACCTCCGAACGTTTTTTCAGTTAAGATGAACTTTGATTAAAGCATCTATAAAAATACTCAAAAATGAGGATTTTTATATTTATTGCTGTTAGTGCTTGCATTGTTAATGTAAGTATTATTTAAATTAATATTATGATTAATAACATTTTTGAAAAAAAAAATAATTATATTTAAGAAATCTATGCTGAAATAAAACGAAAAATGATGAGAGTGCTTGTCAAACAGTCTATGAAAAATATATTTTAGAATGAAAATAAAGATGAATAAAAATGTAAATTATCGCATTACAATTGATTAGGCAAACGTCCCCTGAAACATAGGTTTGTTCTGTTCAAGAAAATAAGTGCTACATGCAAAAAATGTGAACCCTTAATATCTTGATATCGACTAAGCTAACCCGTTTGAATTCGAGTGCGGAATTTAAAACAGTGGAAACTAACTGTTAAAATACTGTTTTGTGAAGAAACTAACCCCGTGAAAAAGAAACATATATTTTCTTCAAAATAGTTTTCTTGCAATTTTTTGAATTTTGAATCGTACGATAATTGAATTTTGCATATACATAGTGTAACCATTTGGTTACATAAATGTGAAGTTTGATTATTAAAGTTGTTTTATAAAATGCCACAAAGTGCAAAAGTATGGACCGGGTATACGAAAAGATCCGTGCAAAACCTATTGATATTGCGATTTTGTATCTTATATCCTTAAAACCCATTTTTACCTTTAATCTTACGACGGAAAGGTCCTTTTAACTTTAATTCATAATTGAAATTATGCTTGCCATACCCTTAATTTATCTGCAATGTGATCATATTTCAAATCATTTTGTATAAAAAAAAGATTAGTCATAAATTGATAGGTTAATAGGTTAATTAAGACTTTAAATTCTAAATTTCTTAGGAACTAAGCCTATCGGTTCCATGACACATTTCATGACTAGACATCGTTTATGCATGTAATTTTGCATACCCCCACTCACTTATTTCACACATTGAAGGAAACTGGTAAAAAATGCAATTATCAGCATTTATATTAGTGTTAGCAAATAGTTAAACTATATATGTGCAAAATATTACTTTTGCAAAATAATCATAAGTTGAAAAAAAATCGGTCTGAAAAAAAAAATGTTACTTTTTTTGACCGGTATATTTTGTCAACATGAATGTGTCTGTTTCCAATGTTTTACTGTATATATGTTTTATAATTAAATACTGGTTGCTAGCGGTTCTGTCTTGGGTGAAATTAAATACCTGAGAGATTGAAATTAATCCAGTCTCTCTTATCTATGACAAATGGAGAAAGCATTGGTATTGTTTTAACTGTTATTTTAACTTATGCAAATATATAATCCTTCCATATATTTGATTTTTAGTTAATATTAAGGCCTAAGTAGGACGAAGGCGTATATGTTAGTTTTTTTATGTCGCAAATGGGTAACTATTGCATATGCATAACATTAGATGTGATTTATGATGCGTAAGAGTTATATTTCAACAATTCATTCCTGATCAATTAGATACTTAACATTTGCCATCGAGTCACGTTTCAATATTATTCTACAAAGTTATCCTAAATTGTGATTTATCAATTTTAAATTCAAGTCTAATTCCACCGATATTTCAGGCAGGGCAATTGGTGATGAACTTTCTCTAGCCGGTATCAAGCAGTTCTATATTGAGGTAATTTCTGTATCTCTATTTTGGTCATTATGATTCGCACACGATTTTTCATTTTGTTAAGCATCAATATACAATAACTAATTTTGTTTTTGAAATATCAGTGCATTGTTGTATTCAGCCATCATAGAGCATTAGCGTTATATTTGAACACATAAATGGATGACGTCATATTATTTGAAATGACGTTACACCGAATAATTATGAAGTCATAGGATTTTGTGTTAAGGTAACTACATATTGTGACATCATATTATCTATCTATTTAAAATAAATAGACTGACAAAGAACAATGGAAACTAGAATCACTGATATATTTGATGAATGCATTTTAAAGAAATACCCGCGCCGTTACATACGTTAGCGAGCAATAAAGCGAGCTGGTTGGACAGAAAAATTAGAAGAAGAAGGCTTTACTGGCAGCAGAATGGTAAATACTCATGACATTTAATAATTTCTTTTAACATCGTACTTGGATGATAACTATTTGGTCATAGATATTTAGAGCAAACAAATACATCATAATTATATGAAAAGTTATAAAAGTGTAAGCGAATAAAACCAAAAAAATGAAGAACCCATTTGTATCCTTGATTAATTCAATTCAAATAAACAATTTACAAAATTATGAATATAAAGTATGGATATTTTACGTTTTTGGAAATTGCTATCTCGTAATAATTTACAGCTATCACATCATGTGTCGGGCCTTTTTTCTCATGTTTCTTAGGCCGATGATATTTTTTTCTTACATAGAGCTGTTCTTTATATACCAGCATGGCAACATGGAACAGACAGATCGTGAGTTCAAATCTGGATCATTTCAATTGCTTATCACTACGGATCTGATCGCACGAGATATCGAGGCAGACGTTCAGGATGTCTCGCTTGTCATCAATTATGACATACCGAATCAACGTGAAAACTACATACATAGATAACGAAATTCAAAGACATGTATTTCAAGCATTTATTTAAAGAATTATATTAATCTATAAGAAATGTAGTTTGTGGTCATTTATGACGTACCGAATCAACGTGAAAACTACATCCACACGTATCAGCATTAAAATATTCGCAAATTAATAAAATTACCTAATTGAAATTCAGGAAATCTCACTTGTGATAAATTATGACATAAAAAATCAACGTGTAAACTACATTCATAGGTTTTTGAATCGAAAACTCCTATTTTCATAAGCAAGTAATCTTAATATCAAACATTGACTGCATAATCTTGTTAAATACTTTCAAAAATAGCCAATAGGAGTCGCATTACTAATTATGTCACACCAAATTATCCTGGAAATTTTATTTAGGTATATTTATATGTTGATATTTGAACAGATAATCATCAGAATAGCAATACATGTGTTTTGATACATATATACCTGTAGCCTCCGATTAATTCAATTGATTTTGTAAAAGATTTTGATAAGATCGATCGTATAACGGTTGCTTTACCGAATATATTCACATGCCAACCATTGTCGTAAAAATGAGTTTTTTTTGTGGAATGTCCATCGATAAAAACAGGCAGAAAAAGAGTAAATTATACTAAGATATGATAAAACGTATTTTCGTTCATGTCACTTATTGTTTCATGCATGCAATTTAAATTAATAGACCTTAAAACACACAGGGGCTTTAGCACTGTTGCAGACACAATAATACATCTTATTGCTGTAAAGAGTTTGAATGTGTATATTTAAACGATTCTGTATGAGTAGATTTATACATTACTCTTTAATTCTATAGCAAATACAATTAAAATTCTATGAATTATCACGGAATATTTGTCTTTCTATTTAAGGGTTTGTAATTAAAAAAGCTCTGGCCAACAATGTTACGCCGTTATGATGTTATGGTATGACAAAATAGGAAAATAACTCATAATGCCTTTTATTATTTTTACTTAATGGTTGGCCGCCTAGGAGGCTCTGGCCGTCAAGGTGTAGCAATCACATTGATAACACAAGAAGACACTCGAATGTTGAACGATATTGAAACATTCTACAACACAAAGATTGAAGAAACGCCAGGTATTGTGCTATCTACAATATGATGATTAACAACTAAAATTAGTATACAGTCTCATTAAGAACATAAGTTTATTTGTTTATATATTGAGTGATAGAATCTATAGCTTTATCATGTTTAAATCTATCAAATTAAATAGTTTATATATTTATGCAATGTTAAGAAACAATGATACCGTTTACAGTTCATACGAATATTTGATTTGAACGCATTACCATTGGCAGCCTTATTAAGACCACTGGAATCAAATTTATATAAAACAAACGATTTAATGTAATATAACAATTATAGAATATTATGCCATTTAATGAAATTGACACAAAACCTGCGTATTCAACATAAACATGTCTTCTGCATGACAAAGGAAGACCAAAAATGCATGAAATTTGCACACCTGATATAATCCATAAGACTTTAAAAATCAAAAGTTCATGAATTGTTGTAAATTTATAACATATTATGACTCTCAATAAAATAACGCACATCTTGCTACATTCGACTGGAGCTTGTTTCTACAACATATATGTAGAAGAAAGGCAAACTGCATGATGGACCTTGTACGTATTGAAATATATCTATATAGATTTAGAATAATTATGCGTTTATATAAAATATTAAGATACTTTAATATCAATACGGAAAATAAAAACACATAAAATCCAATAACATTGGGGTAATTAGCATCATTGGTATTGTTTTGTAAATATTTAAATCGGCTTTAACAACATATATCAATTTCACATAAGGTTTAAAAAAAGATGTTTGAAAATAAATGAAACAGTAAACAAATCTTAAGGAAATCGATCATATGCAAGTAACCCCTTTAATATAAAGTCAGAAAAACTAACTTGGCCCCATCGGCTTTCGGATCTTCATAGCCATAAACAACTAGGTGCCTTTTCCGCAACGTCGCGCATTTGGTTTAGCATTATTTATCTCATTTCCGGTCATTTTTGAAAATCAATAATCAGGGCCCATATGCATAAAAAATCTTACATGTCTGTGTGTCTTACATCTCAGGATAACACTACTTAGACGATCCTTTGTCTCTAAAATCATCACATAGTTCGCGGTATTTCAGTTTTTTTTCTTTCGTATGCTTCATCAATTCTAGATTCCAACGGGATGTAAGCTCGTTATTGTTTTGTCATTTTTCTTGCGTGTTTTTTTGTCCTGATTTAACTAAATCTAGGCAAACAATTTTTACTCTTTTTGTTTTTGCATTTGTTTGCATCCATCCGTTTTAGTTCTACGTGGTGTGCCCGTTTTTAAGACCGTATCGTGACGCCATGTAAACCGTCATTGGGTGAGCGTTGTTCTGCAGGAGATGGTGTGCTCCAAATGACCCGGCGCATTGCAGAGAGAGAAGAAAAATATTTCACCACTTTAAGCTGCAAATAAATTCGTTTAAAAAATCATATTATTTTTACTTCCCAAAATAATTCGCTGGGTATTCCTATGTTTATGGTTGCTATTGCTAGCTAAAACACATGATGACTACTTCGGATACAGTTTCGGATAATTTTATGAAATGAATTTTTTTTTAGTTTATTTTGTATTATTTTGATGTTTATGGCAATTAAAACAAAATAATTTGGAATCAGTTTCTTGATATTCTGGTTTGCCCTCATACATTTGCACTTTTCTTACGTTAGACAAAATGTTTATTAGTCAATCGATAAATCCTCATAATGTTTAATAGTTAATTGATTAATCCTCATAATTATTAAATTAGTGTTTTTGTGATATGTAAATTCATGTTTATGGTGACGTTCATAAATGTATAGAATATTTTACTGAAAAAGGATTTTGTATTGTTTAAAACTGGCCCTTTTGGTAAAATGTAAAGATAAATTGATTCTTGATAATATACTAGCATAAGGGCTCCGACCTGTGTGCCGAACGAATAAACTATACATGAAGATTTTAACCTTACATTTTCCGCATAAATGTGAATTGATTTTTTACGATGACACCCTGATATATCTAAAGCAATTTTACCAAATTTATCATGAGATGTTTCTTATCTTTATCTTAGCAATAAAACTGTTCCCGCCCTTATTTTGCAGATATGTTGGGCATGTAAATCGAACAGCACTGAGGATATCCAATCATTTGCGATGATCCTTAATTTAGAAAATGTCAAGCATTAAGCTTTAAATGTTAGCCAATGTCACATTATCTGTATTTGATATTTAATGAACATGTGGCCCACCTTATTTACATAAAAATAGGGATCCTATAACCCAGTAAAATAATGAAGACCTAGATTGAATTCTCTTGAAATGCCAAACCCCTTTGTCAAACAACATAGTTTTGTTTGTCTATGACACAACCCACATAGGCGATTATGTAAGCCAGTCCACTGTTTGCCATTTCGGAACTTCTATAAAAACACTAGTAGTGGAGTGCAGATCATGGTTTTAGCTCCAAGCGACGCTTGAGCGTTGCTCAATCATGCGTTTAGGGTGCAGATCACCAGCTTGGCTAAGGGTGTTGAGCTCGGCTCAAGCATGTATTATCATATCATGTCAAAATGTAATATTTTGTCATATAACTTTGAATGTTGTATTTTTCGTTTTACAAGGCAAATTATAAGTACTTAAAGTACTGAGTAACCAAACGGGAGTTTGATTCGTGAAAAGTGACGTTTATTATTTGGCGAAGCATGCTTGCGCTGGTGTACAAATAAAAATACACTTTAGATACATTGATTATAAAACCGTTTGATTTGCGATTAAATAAGAGCAACATGGGCGATTATATGGATATGCAGGACCATATATATTTGACAATGAGCCTATAGGAAGCGTCATTCGAGATAGATTAAATCCTTTCGAAGCATATAGTGAAAGAATTTTCTTTAAAATGCCGACACTTTTGTCAGGATTCGGGTCTGGACCACCCCAGTTTTTTGTAAGCCCCCTCTCCAGCCTACCAATTTGGCTGAGGGCTATTGCTATCCCCCATTCCGTCCGTCTATCCGTCCGTCTGTTCACATTTGAGATGCAGTAGTTTGTCCGCGGCACTTTGGTATGACGCCTCTGTCCTAGGTTTCTAAAACTTCACAGTGAATGAAAAGATATTACAGATGTGCAACGTCGAGGTTTCAGTTTAATCGAAAAAAAATAGATATTCAGGGGGTCTGAGCTTAGACGTATTTGAGATGATATTTTTGGGATATTTGTAAAGCACAGAAAGACTACTCGTATATTGTGACGTTGTGAGGACTACATTGTGTGGACGATTATGTTAGGGCAACTGTGTAAGAAAGACGTCGTGACCTGACGATGTGAGAAAAAACGTTATGAGAAAGACGTCGAGGTTTCAGTTTAATCGAAAAAAATAGAAATTCAGGGGGTCTGAGCTTAGACGTATTTGAGATGATATTTTTGGGATATTTGTAAAGCACAGAAAGACTACTCGTATATTGTGACGTTGTGAGGACTACATTGTGTGGACGATTATGTTAGGGCAACTGTGTAAGAAAGACGTCGTGACATGACGATGTGAGAAAGACGTTGTTAGAAAGACGCTGTAAGAAAGTCGATGTGAGAAAGATATTTCGTTTGACTTGCTTCTTTCAATCGACAAATATTCGTAATAAAGAATTTTGTGCATAGACTGGGGCTTTGCATCTCTGATGCCTGTGTCTTTTCCTTTTTTTTATATGCGGCGACCGTTTTAGCTCTAGATTTCAGGTTTCTCAACGTTTCTTTCAACTGAGTCATATTACGTTTATTCGCATCTGCATTGCTATTAGACTTTATGACAATATCATGCCAACATTTCTTTTTCATTTCCAAAGTCGACCCACAGTTTTATTTATTTTTTTTTAATTATATTGATTCTCTCTTCCACCAGAGATAATAAACGATCTTTTTCTTGTTCCGTATAGACTAGACTATGCATTTTTGGAAGACATTAAATGTTTGATTCACTAAATCAATTGTAAGTGACTCGTTTTGGAAGAACACACATGTATATATGCACGCAGTTTAGAGGAATTAACATATTGTTTTAGACCAACCTTTTCCAATTATATCAATACATAAACCAAAACAAATCATGGTACATGATATGCTATGTTTCCATATTAATTTTATACAGCGAACACACAATAATATACATTTGAATATTTAAAACATCATTTTCAAAATGTTGAACAGTGTTAAGCAACGCTTGAGTGCTGCTTGGAGAAAACCGACTTAAAACCCTGATCTGCACACCAAAGATATTTTATGGCTAACACCAAGCTTTACAATGTAAACTATTCATAAGAGCAAGCCTGCACTCCAATTTTTTGTTTGGCTAATACCTGCTTGAAAAAAAAACGCTTGAAACACTGTTTAAACGCCGAACTGCCCTCCACTACATATTCCACCTACAATGCTTAAGATCGTTCTTGAAAACTGCCTATCCAAAAACATGTAAATTTCCAAAATCAACAGGATAAAAAATATCTAAATAGAAATAACGATATCAAATAAACATCGTGAAAATTCTGAATCTAATGGTGTAATTTTTAATCACGCGATATATTGATATCTATATTGGATTCAAACTGGTCGCGATAGTCAAATTTGGAAATTAATTTATTACACTTAAGCACATTCAATGTCTTATGCAATTTTAATTTGTAGGACTGATGAAAAGTAATGGATGAAATAAATTTAAAAGGTTAACTGCTCCAAATGTGATGGGTTTGATGACATTAAGAACAAGTAGATCAGTGAAACTGATTAAGTCCTCCGCTACTTTAACAGCAGTTGAACATTGAAAAACAAACAGAATTAAGTTAGAATCCGTCGAAGGAACGTCTTTCTCACAACGTCTTTCTCACTATGTCTTTCTCACAACGTTTTTTCTCAAAACATCTTTCTCACAACGTATTTCTTACAACGTTTTCTCACAACGTGTTCCTTACATATTCGTAGTTCACAAAACATAACGATATACGAGTAATCTTTCTCTATCTGCCTAAGCCCCCAATCACCAGTTTTCGAAAATTCACCAAAATTTCAATTTTTGAGATTTTTCAACAACAATACGCCTTTAAACTGCTTCAATATATGTTATGTCTATGTGCCATAGTAAAATGAAAACCATCAAGGGATAACCGAGAACTCTATTGTACAAACTACCATCAATAATCACGCAAAGTCCCCAAAATCACATTTTTTTCCAAAATTCGCCAAAATTCCAATTTTTGAGATTTTTTCCAAAATAACACATTTAAGCACAGCTCCAATAAATGAACTAATCATGTGTATGAGGAAAACAAAATCCTTTGAAGGATAGGCGAGTACTCTTTTGTACAAAGTAGTGCGTCCAGGTGTCAACAGACGGACAGACAGACACACAGACCGACAGACAAACATACTGATAGACGGACATGGTTTATTGGTCATAAAATCCCATTGAACGTATAATCTTGATTTTTTTTTGATAGCTCAATTATTTGTTGTAGTGACGGGCGGACAGTACTGAATGCTTTAGTCCTCCACTTTGCGCTAACGCGGCGGCGGAGGACTAATAACTGTTGATTTTCAAAGTGTAAATTTGTGGTAATTTGAGATTTTACTTATATGGTTTTCAACTGTGTTGTCGTTTCCACATTCTATCTAAAAAATTCTTCAACGTTTAATAAATGTAAACTGTATAATCTTGTTGATTGACGTATTTTGTGAAATCATTACGAGTTTTGAGCGTATTAAAACATTTAGTTCTCAACAAAAATCAAGCTTTTGGAACAAATATGATTCATTTGCTGTCAAAATGAATGAAAATGTATATTAAATATATACGAAATGTTAAAAATGCTTCATATAAAATTGACAATTTGATTTAATAATTTTGAACATTAAAAAAGACATGCACCATTTAAAAGTTATACATGTATTTTCATAGCCTAGATATATTCCATGCTTATATGCTTTAAGCGGTCTGTCCTTACAGTGATTAGGGTCAGTGCCTTTAAGTCAATGAAATGTGCATAAATAAGTTATATGTTATTATATGTAGAGTGCATTGCAAATGTATATGCCAACTAAAAGCTGTGACGACAATAAATGAAGGATTCTGTGTATAAAGGTTCGAAGTCGGTTTGTTGTGTTTTGAGAAAATTGACTCCAAACATGATATACATGGTATATCATTAAAGTCCTTAAAGGGGATTCTTAGAGAAAACCTGATCATTTCTGACATAAATTTATATAATCGCAAATGATCCTGTCACGCATACATATCCTATTGCAAAAAAGACGTTTATGCATTGAACTCGCCAAAAGTTATGCTTGTTTTATTTATTTTTGTGTGCTTGATGTAAAATATCAATTACTCTCCAGCAAGCGTTGGCCGTTATTTAACCTTATGAGTCATAGATTAATTAATTGATATAATAACAATTATTCAATATATATGATAATCTATTGAATAACCTGAATTTATAGAAAATAGCCCGGATAATCATAAATATGTGACATATCGGTGATCGAGACATAATAGATACATTATTGCAAATTTTACTACTAGTGGAATAGCAAGCTTATTTGTGAGTATACTCTTTATTGTTTATTTTCTACAAATATTTCTAGGTTTTAGTTTTAATTTCATTTTTTTAAACATTCAAATTCAAAATATGGGTTGAAATATAACTAGAGCTACAACTAATTTTGAATAGAAAATATGCCAAGAAATTAAAGCACATGTTTTCCCCTAATTTTGTTCAAATTCTTTAAAAAAAACTGTCGTTATTGCATCGTTTCTAAATGTTTCAAAAGTGAACAAATAAAATCACAAATAGATATTGAATCAGGACGATGTATTAGTGCATTTGCAAGACCCGATTTCTTATTATAACGCAAATGATAATGTGCACATTTAGGTCACAGAGATAATAGCGCTATATTACTGATGTCACTGTTCATGGCTTAAATACCATACTGTTTATCAATAAAACACTTTTTGTCATACAAAACTGATTTCAGGTATTTTCATATACACTTATTATGTTTTAACTTATTATATTTGTATTTTTTTCTAGTTTCGAACAGAGTATTTAAGCAAAAACCATGAGCGCCGAAAACTTTCCGGTATTTCAAAATGTTATTCTTATCATAGCTTAACAAAGTCAAGAAAAATGTTCCTTCCTTTTGTGAAGGTTTTATAACTAGCAATTCAGTTGATTACGTGATGCATATTTGTTATAAAAAAAATAAACCTATGTTCCTGACGTATAAAGCATGAATATTTATGTTTATAAAACAATAATATCTAAATATAAATGAGTTGATTATAATTAAAATGCTTAAAATGTGAATAAAAACATATACGTGTACTTGTACATATTTTTTTCCTTGTTTTCAAAGTTTTGATTTCAAATGTAAATTATTTACATACATATTAATAAATATGATAATGTTCCTATCTACGTTTTTTGATAAAGAAAGAAGAGCTTTCTCTGGCAGGAATCAAGCAGTTCTTTATACAGGTAATGCCATAGATAAAAAAACTGTGTTTGTATGTTGTGATTTTTAGCCCTCAGCCAACACTTTGACTGAAGGCTATTTCTATCGTCGTGTCCGTCTGTCTGTCCGTCTGTCCGTCCGTAAACAATAACCTTGTGAACACACTCAAGGCTATAATTCTTCACCAATCGCAATTATATTTGGCACACAGTTAGTTTGGGTGCTAATAAGTTGGGATTGTAAATGAACTATATTTAATCAGAGAAAATGGCACAACTGGACTTAGAAAAACCCATATAAGCACCTTCATAAATATCAATTAAGAGAACTTGTGAAACCTCAAGGCTATAATTCTTCACCAATCGCAATTATATTTCGCATACAGTTAGTATGGGTGCTAATAAAGTAAATCAGCCATATTCGACCTTGGAAAATGGCCCAACTGGACTTAGAAAAATCCCCTATAAACCCCTTCATAAAAATCAATTAATGGAACTTGTGAACACACTCAAGGCTACTAAACTTCACCAATCTCAATTATATTTTGCATACAGTTAGTGTGGGTGCTAATAAAAGGTTCGCATTGTAAATGAGCCATATCCGACCAGGGAAAATAACCCAACTGGACTTCCCAGTCCAGAAATTCCGAAAAAAATCCCTATAACCCCCCCCCCCCCCCCCCCCCCCCCC
>LQRL01024091.1:36706-50365 GCA_001703475.1 Hydroides elegans
GTGCAAAATCATTTGACGGTGCCATAATTTTGACCGAAGCCTGAATGTTCTTTTAAATATGTAGGCTATAAAAGACTTGTAACGGAATCCGTATTCATAAAACAGCAAAATAATTATGCAGGCAAAATCATAATCAGTAGTTAATATCGTGCAAAATATCAATACAATAAATCAATCAAAACATATACACTTGTACAGTAATTAATTTTCCGCTTTGTTAATATGTCCAATCGTTCACTTTCCCTATAAATTGTCATGACTTGCTCATTTACGTTATTTACAATCATAAGTAGACCACCGTTTTCTGAATACGGATCCTCTTTACAATGGTTTACCGTCATCCACTTCGCGCTGTAGCATCTTAAATGACCGCGACTGCTTGCTATGGTCCATGTAGCCATGGTAATGATACTCTCCATCTTTCTCGGGCTCTTCGAAGCGCGCCGGCGATGTGGCTGTGACCGTTGGTGACCCAAGCACGACCTTGGCGTGACCTCTATAGGGTCGGCTACCATGGTTACCACGAATGACCTCATCATCGCCGTGTCCACGATCGCTTCCGGTATCTGCATCTTTATTTCCGCTCTGTTGTTGTTTCTCCTGTCGTTCCATTTCCTGTATCGCGAGCAGTGTGGGCGACACCGCGCGCACTGCTTCCGGATCAGCGACGACCTTCAAATGACTTCCGCTTGTGATCGCGGCTACTTCCGCCGACTCGCCGCCGGTCGCGCGTTGTAGCGCCGCGTACGTGGGCGAGACAGGTCGCTTATGTGGATGCATGTTTGAAGCGTCTCCTTGTTCGAGTTCGCGAATCATCTGCAGCGAAGGTGAGACGGGCCCAGCGTCGGTAGCGCCGTTGCTAGGTGTATTGTTTGCGTTGCTATGCGCGGTGTTTGCGTTGCTATGGGTGTCGTCCGTGGTGATGAGGAGCTGGGGTGGTGTGTTTTGGGCGGCGGCAATGGGACGAATCTGCAGGCTGAGCAGGATATAGCGCATGGATTAGTGTACAATATGCGGAGAGGCATGAATGGGTATTCCAAGGATACAATAATTCATAGACACTAAGGGCCAATTTCTCTACTCAAGTCTAGACTAGGTTTTCGTTTGATTTAACCAAGAAACCTGGTCTAGACTTGAGATGAGAAATTGGCCCTAACAATTTTGTTTTCATTCGGCTATAAAATTGTGATTTTTATTTTCAAAGAAATACGATTTCATATTTGAAAGGTTATGTCAATTTAGCTCTTATTGCGGTTCGAGAGGATAATTCTTAGGAATACACCTCAACATTAAAAGAAAGGTGCAAGCATTCGGGCAAAAAGAAAGGTGTTTTATGAACCCTTCGAGAGCAGGAAATATGGCGAACTGTTTCTTAATAAAACTTTTGTAAAATAAGGTTCATAAAACTATGTCTTTCTTGATGTTTAGAGGTCTTCAAAAATCAGCAGGAAATTCATTGTCTACAATTTATCGGAATTTTACATGTACAATTTCATTAGGAGATAATTATAATATGGAGTGTGCAGTCTTGAAAGAAATATTGGTAACATTTACTCAAGTTTAAATAATACAAAAAGACATTAAGGAATAAAATCGCAATTAACAATTAAGAAAACAAATCCATGTCAGCCTTGTTTGAATGCCATTTGTTTAAGACGGACCGTTATGAATTTGGCTTGCTAGTTTTTCCTATACCTTATAATTTTTCGAAGTCATTATAGTTTCTTACTTTTTGCATGGTAGTCATAAACTTAATATTATTGCATATCTTGAAGTCAGGTATTAAATACCTTGAAATAAAATTGAAGGATCTTATGGAAATATGCTCGGAGGACAACGGGAATTATGCTTAACGAGGATAAAATTGCAATAAAACTAGAGACTAGTTACGTATAAGAACAAACCTTAGTAATACTATTACAAAATGAAATCAAATTAGTATTGAAATCTCCAAAACAAGTAACATGCAGTACTATTTCATTAAATAAAGAAATAACATAATAAACATTATGACACCAAATAAATTTCCATTCAACAACTAACAGAACGCCGTGATATATGGGGGTTGCAACAAAGGAAACACACACCGATGGGCATCTTTGAGACACAAGGACCCTTACCTTGTTGGTTTGCTGAGAAGCCGTTCCTATTAAGATTGTGTATGTTAAAGTCTTAATATGAGGGCTACATATTCGAAAAAAATCATAAAACTTAAAATGTTTATAGCATTTATGGAGAAATCAATATAAATTTAACATAAGACAAATTTTCGATAACTTCCTTATTCATATTTATGATTTCATGTGTGATTCGTTAAAAAAATAATTTTCAAGACACTTATAATCCAGTTTTTTTTTTAACGTGAATGGTGTCATACCCTGTCATAGCTGCATTTACATCACGCATTCCCGCACCACCAGCGTTATGGGCGGGAGCATATCCTTGAGATGCTGGAGCTGGGGGCGGAGCATAAGTTTGAGCTGCAGGTGCAGGAGGCGGGGCATAGCTTTGAGCTGCAGGTGCGGGAGGCGGAGCATATCCTTGATTGGCAGGTGCAGGTGGTGCGCCCCAGGAAGGCGTAGGTGCAGGTGCCGCGGCAGGCGCAGGGGAAGAGCCGGCACCGAAGCCCAAGAAGGGACGCGCTGTGCGGTTATGGGCACTGCCTATTGCTTTGAATTCCTATAAACATTCAAATTGTATTGAAATTGGGCTTAAATAAATGGATAAGTGAAAGTGTAAAAGGCCTTTGCACTGCCATGTATAGATATCTTAATCATTATCATTCAGAGTATACTTGCCGGGAACCTAGCCGGGAACAGAGACAATCAATCGGTTACCATAGCTCTATGCATCAGCTGGGACGATTCATCTTGTATGAACACATTTATAAATCTGAATAATTTGAAGGTACCGGCCTTTGAGTTTGATTCAAGTATTTAATCACAAAAGGCCATTCTTGTATATTGACCATACCTGCTTATCGGCTGCCAGGGAGGTTCTCTGCACATATGGGTCGGGTCCATTGAGATCGTCCGATTGACGCATCTGTCCAGGCCGCAACTGCGCAAGAGGAGTCACCTTGGGCGTCCATACCTTCACCGCGCCCCTGCGAGTGAAATCACATGTATTGTTATTTACTACTGAACATTTTTAAGACTTCTTGGGTTTTGTTTTCGTGCACAGCATAAGAAAGAAATAACAAATATATGTAGACATAATCTGAAAATAAAACATAGGCATCAGAGATGCAAAGCCCCCAGCCTATGCAAAACATTCTTTGACATGAATATTTGTCAATAAAATAATGCAGGTCAAAAGAAATATCTTTCTCACAACGACTTTCTTACAACGTCTTTCTCACAACATCTTTCTCACAACGTCTTTTTCACACCGTTGCCCTAAAAAAAATTCGTCCACACAATGTAGTCCTCACAACATAACAATATGCGCATAATCGTTCTTTGCTGTACAAATGTCCCAATATATTTCAAATTCGTCTAAGTTCCGTACCATGTTATTTCGATATCTTATGATCGATCGAACTGAAACCTCAACGTTGCACATCTACAATATATTTTCAATTATTGTGTGAAGTTTCAGAACCCTAGGACATAGGCTTCATACCAAAATGCCGCGGACAAAGTGTTGCATAAATATCCCAAAATATCTCAAATTCGTCTAAGTTCAAACCCCGTAATTTCGACAATATTTGATCGATCAAACTGAAACCTCGACGTTGCACATCTACAATATATATTATTTCCCTGTGTGAAGTTTCAGAACCCTCGGACATAGGCTTCATACCAAAATGCCGCAGTCAAAGTGTTATATAAATATCCCAAAAATATCTCAAATTCGTCTAAGTTCAAACCCCGTAATTTCGACAATCGTTGATCGATCAAACTGAAACTTCAACGTTGCACATCTACAATATATAATATTTGCCTGTGTGAAGTTTCAGAACCCTAGGACATAGGCTTCATACCAAAATGCCGCGGACAAAGTGTTGTATAAATATCCTAAAATATATCAAATTCGTCTAAGTTCAAACCCCCGTAATTTCGAGTTTTAGTCCATCAAACTGAAACCTCGACGTTGCACATTTGCAATATATATTCTTTCACTGTGTGAAGTTTCAGAATCCTAGGACAAAGGCTTCATACGAAAATGCCGCGGACAAACTACTGCACCTCAAATGGTAACAGACGGACAGACGGACGGACGGAATGGGGGATAGCAATAGCCCTCAGCCAAATTGGTTGGCTGGGGGCTAAAACGCAGCATGTGCAATAATTGCGATACGTTGTACAAAACATGAAGTTATATGAACTAGCCTAGAAGCACCAGGATACGTGTACCTAAAACTTGCAGACCCTCAGATAATTTCTTATCATTTTCTTACTAATTGTTTGGTAGTAATTTTTTTAAGCAACCGTAAACATCAATAAGATCCATACGAGAAGCCCAAAAACAAACCAAGGTTGCTATTGGCTCAAAAGCGTAACGAAGTGGCAGATTCAATCAATCAAGCGAGACGAGAAGATGCCGAGTGCAATTCTGTTATGCAGCCGCAAGTTATGTGGATGGTTACGTAGATGGGTAGGAGGCTAAAAATGCCTGTAAGCGATGTTTGTTTGGACCCGGAAGTGACGTCATAGAGAGAGCAAAAATATGTTGCTCCGTGCGAAGATGTGCTGAAGATGTGATATTGTGCTGATAGCTGCTCTTAAGTCTATGAGAACCAATGCTATCTAATGTGAACTAATATAACCATTTACGAATTTAAATAATATTGATTAGCTCACACTTAAACGTACATACGTGCAGTGTTCAATCGTTTTGTGCGTGATCTGATCACGTTCTTATTTTCAAAATCACGCACTCTCAGAAAATAAGTGCGTTTTTTTTCACGCACTCATTTTACGACTAAAACGCATTCGATTACTTGAAATGATCCGTTGGAACAACTTTATACGATGGTATGTGTCAGTTGTCTGTATGAATAATCAAGAACATTAGTACGCACTGACGACGAAAATCACGCACTGGCGAAAAATGAGTGCGTTTTTTTCACGCACTAAAATTAAATCCTAGATTGAACACTGTACGTACATGTATATCACGCACGTTGACTATGATATGACCTAAAGGTTGGTCCATAACGAATATGGTCGCATTTGCCAATATAGTAGAACTCGATTACATTTTGTCCAAACAACTATTTCATAACGTTGCATTACTAACATCATCTTCGAAAATAAGAGTAATCAATTTGTATACATTGTGTATTTAGTTGATGGTTGAATATCCTTGGATCCAAAATAGGATTTCATACAAGCACTTTTGTTCTGTTTACATTTAAATACTTTTAGGCGAACAGATAAGCTATTCTAAACGAAAAACACACTCTTTGAAAATACATTAAATCTAGTGATAATGGAAAATACGGTTCGACAAATACAATTAGCTAAAAATTGTTTTCGACCGAATACCGAAAATAGCAAATACATATTGTGGCACCAATGCATAGTGCCACAACAACATCAAGCAAAAGAGAAACCAATAATTGGCTCTTCTTTGGTTCGGGCAATAAACTCTGGCTCAAGAATGCTGCTCATACATCATACGTTACGAAGCATTGGAAGTGGTATATGAATACATGTTTATGTACACTGAATACTTTTCAGAAACCTATGTTCTCTAATGCAGAATAGTCTATTAAACCCTAGGCGTTAATATATATACACCTATAAAATGTTTAATATCTTATTTCTTTAAATTCACTTTCTGCTTATTCCCAGAAACTTCTTTCTGAATACCATATCAATATACCGGTATCAAATCTTTTGAGTCAAGAACAATATTTCAATTATCTTGTTTAAGTCTTAATTCCAAAAGAAATGCAACATTCCACATCCTCAAAAAGTGATGTTAGCCAGGTTTCAGTAGTGTTTCAAGCACTCTTTTAATTGTTGAGCATGTTCCCTAGAGAATGTAGAGTATTGTAAGGCATTATTTGCTTCATTAAGAGAACAATATAGAGCCAAAAGGAACATAAACCACCCACATATACCGGTATATTTAATGTTACCCCTAAATATGAATCACTATCAATTCAATGATGGAAAAAACCCCTCTCACTCTGCCTGTCATATCAAGTGCTGATCTCAAATTCGCACCGGTCATCTCGATTTCCCATCGGACATCACCTAACATTGTATTGAATTAATACATTTCCATTACCTCTGCACAAGGAGGCGACATTGGCTGCCCGACATGATGATCATCTGTTTGGCCGTTTCGTGCTCCAGTTCGTCCGATGGCCGCTCATTCAAACTCAGCACGGCGTCGCCTGCCTTCAGCCCACATCGCTCCGCCAGTCCCCCGGGTGCCACCTACCATGTTAAATAAAGATGAGAGTTGACATTCGTAAAATGTAACATAAACTTAAGCGTTTACATTCTTGACGTGGTCCGAATTGGAGAAAATTTATTAATATAATAAATAACATTAACCAGATCAGCGTTTGATATAAAGTAGAGGATTTTAAAAGGGATTTTTTTGAAAATTTAGTTTTTTTTTAACTTAGGTCAGTATACTTGTTTTACATTTAATGGTATCAGCTGCAGCTGTCAAAAGTTCCTCAAACGAGATTCATAGTGATGTTAAAGTTGGTCTGATAAGGTGTGGTGAAGTGGTTTAAGCTCTCTTAAGTGGTATAAAGGTTAAGGTTGACAGTGTTTTTTATTCATATACCATAAATATGGGCAACGGGTACCCGGGTAATTGGCGACGGGTACCCGGAAAGTGCATGGAAGTTTTTTGTGAAACACGATAAGGCCCCAACCGCCCCCTATTCGAAAGGGGCATATAATTTTTCGTAAATGCTCATTTTTGAAAAATCACCATTTCCGGTGGCCGAATCTGGTCGATACTGTCCAAAGGCACATATTTCGAGCTCATATAGGGGTGGGGGAAACTGGCACTTTTTTAGGTGACCCTTTCAGATCCCAATTGCCTAAAGATTTTTCGATGCTCTTATGTTTGTGGGTTCAGAAAATGGCAAAATTAATGAAATCGAGCAAACTTCCAAGTGATTTTTGGGTTTTTAGTAACCCCACCCCCTCGTAAACATGCCTATACCAAAAAATGTTATTTTATGGAAAGGCATGTTCTTTAAAATGCTTAATCGATTTTATAAACCCACGGCAACGGTTAATAACAACCTTTCCTTGCGAATATATATGGTCATAGGGTCATTTCATGTCTAAAACATGAAAAAAATACTCAAATAGTATGAAAAATAAGGACGTTTTTCGGATTTTTGACCATGTCTCAATGAAGTTTTAAAATCTATTTTTGAGGTCAAGCATATATATTTCGAAGTGTTTTACATACTATATGGCTCCCTTAATATGAGTTAAATGGGTGAGGAATCGCCCACATATAAACCTACCTGCGGTTTTACATCCAAATTTCAAGATTTATTAAAAAATGGCTAAGTTCAGACCGATTTTTTGTCATGATACCAACAATTCAATTTAATATTGGATATTGCCTTAAAGCACCATTGATGATATCAATGTTATTTGCTCAAATCCCTGCTCTACAATATATTTTCAAAGCTGAAGATTACTTTAAACATTTTGTTCAAATTTGAAAATCGGTCGTGGAAGCTATTCTTAGGCTATCATTTTTCGACAATTACGATGCGCATTGCAAAAAGCTATGTTTATCCATATAAAACAACCCACAGTGAACGAGTAGCCCAAATTTGAGGGTAATTGAAGAATTAGATCATAGAGATTTTTTTCTTCAAACATGGTGTCGAACGCAAAATCGACTAAGTGGCTCGAGGCACCTCTTTACTTTAGAGTCCATATCTCATAGGTAATTTAGATTTCGGAGCTAAAATTTTGCATTGCCCAATCAAATCAGTTGAAGCTTACATGGTTTGAATATAAATAGGATTTGCGATGGTGACCCGTTGGTGTATTTGTCATGGAATGCCCAAATGTATAAAATTTAAAAGCTCTAGCTCAACTCCTTCATACCAAACTCGGGTGCACAAAGTACCCTATATCAAGCGGGACAGACAGACAGACGGACAGGCCGACATACAGACGGACAAGCTCAACCCTATATCCCCTTGTTTTCATGGGGGATAAATATACTTCCGGTTTGATTGTCAAATTTCAAGATTTGTGATAGAAAAACGTCTAAGTTGAGACAGGATTTATTTTCTTGATACCAAGATTTCTTCATATAATTGGCTATTGCTTGAAAATATCATTGATTGTTTTAATACTTTTTGCCGAAATAGCTGGTCTACATGGACTATCTGATGCTTGAGATTACAACAAGAATTTCATTAAAAAAAATGTAAATTAGCCATGGAAGCCATTTTTAGGCGATCATGATTTCACAAATACGATGCGCATGGCATAAACACTGGTGATTGATATTAAACAACCCATATTGAATTAGAAACCAAAATATGATTGAGATACAAAAACTGAAACTTAGTTATTTTTTTCTTCAAACATGGTATCGAACGCTAAATCGTCTTAGATGCTCTAGGGACCACTATAATTCAGAGTCCATATCTCAAGTTATTTCGATCTCGGAGCTAAAATTTTGCATAGGCCCATCTGATCAATAGCAGTTAACATGGTTTGAATATAAAAATCATTTGCGATGGTGGCCAGAGGATTTTTCTGAAAATTGATTGATTTGGCATAGAATGGCTCTGGCTCTCGTATGACTATATCAAAAATTATTTTTAGCAGTTAATTAATGTTTTGTCAACAATAAATAAGTAGTTCAAGTATTGCCTAATGCTTATGTAAAAATATTAAAGATAAAGAAACAAAATACAAAACGTTTATTTATCAATATGATGCAAAAACTTTGAAAAATAAGGTGAATTCTGGTTTTCAGAACCCAAGGTCACTAAAAGTCCAAAAATCACCTGGAAGTTTAACCGATTTTTAATATTTTTGCGGTTTTCTTACCCATAATGATTGGGCTATCGAAACAAATTTAGGCAAGCATGATTAGGGATGGTCAACTTTTTCCCCCACCCCTAGCTCATATTTCGAAAAACCGCTGTGTTGGACATTTTGGTCGAATTCGAACACTTCCGGTGGCCGAAACAGTCAAAAGGGACATATACACAGCAAAACCTTTCATTTGAGCCTATACTCTAGTCTCTATGACCTTTTGTTCATAACTTCTAGCCCGTACAAGAAAGCGATGACAGACGGACGGACATATGTACGGCTAGACGGACGGACACCCCAACTCTTTAGGCCCCCAACTTGCTGGGTTGGGGGCCTAAAAATCCCTACCCGGTTTCAACCCTAGCAAACCGAATAAAATGGAATCGCTAATTCGGGCCTCTTAAAAACTAAAGGGTCATTTGGGAAACCCAACCCGGGTATTACAATTAAGCCCTTAGCGCGTATAAAAAAATATGAGAATTGATGTGTCATTTTTTCTATGAAAACTCCACGAACTTAATCCGATCTCGTTATTCGTAATGATATTCGGTCGACCGTTACGTCAGTGAGGAAGACCCCGCCCACCCATGTAACTTGTTTTCAGTCTAAGGGGCCATGCTTAACTTACCGATTGCACAGAAAGTGGGATTGTAAAATCCGCTCCGCCTTGAAGCCTAAATCCCCATGATTGATTTTCACTTTCTTTGGTGAGAGTAATTGGAATTCGTTCTGATCCTGGATTCATTTTCAGTTTTTAGCCTAGGAAAAGTTCCTGAAAGTTTTACACTTGTTGTGACGTCATACCAAAATAAAGGTGCAGTATTCAGAAATGTAAAAACATATTATCCCGCAATTTCTTTATCATGCAATGGAATATACTGAAAGTTTTGAGTAACGTGATAAAGCAGCATACCCCATTAAAATCACCTCATTTAACCTTGAATGTTTATTAATCATTCTATTGTATTTTTTATTCAAGCAAATATCATAAATATGAAGCTGACCGCAAACTATCTCCTTTTAAATTTGATTATATATATATTTGAATATATATTTGAAATAAAATGAATTTTTAACTATATGTATAAGTTCAATACTAATTAATTTTCGTTAAATGAATAGTGATAATGAAACCCTATTAAGAGATTAACCGTTAATTTTTTACTTTGGATTTTTACTTTTCAGGAGCGCTCATTATCAAGCGGTTTGAATTTCAATTGGATGTTATATAAATATAAGCTCAGATTCCCTGGTGTAAACGCATTGATTTCGGTCTAATGCTCAAGTGCTTTTTATTTTGCATTCAACACTTTCATGACACAGAAAAATCACCGAGTACCGAGTGAATCATTCTGTAGAATATACATTTTTTTTAATATATATTTTGCTCGCATTTTCACAGAGCAAAATATATAAAATATTGCATCCTAGATGTTTCGGGTGTCATGTCTTGCATTTCATACGAATACTCCTGATTACAATTTTGGTCAGAATTGCAGTCTTAGATCCTGATAATGCTATAACCGAATGTTAATCAATCCTATCACGTATATCCAAAGTTAGGTACTGCATATGTGCTCAAAATGTCATGTGAGCTTGTCTTTGGGAGAATAAAGATATATCAAAGGAATGCCAATCTTCCCTGTACGATCTGGCTTTGGGCCCTGCATGATATATATTTGAGAGGATGTGGGTAGGTTAGTTTGAATCCTTTTTTCGGGTCTAACAGGTAATAATGCTCTGGGAATAAAAATGAAAACAAGAAGGACTTACCTTAAAGTTAGATAGAAATGGGGAGATCGTAGTCTTCCTATAGTTTATTATACATTTCCAATATATTTATTATCCTTAGTAAAAAAGTGATGTATCAAGATTAATAAAATGTTGCAAATAGCGTTCTGAATCATCTCGAGTGATATGTGAGGTAATATGACGTGTTAATTTCTCATATGAAGATTGATTTACTATTAGCGTGTATATTGACACAAAACTTTTGACGTGGTTGACCTAACAGAATTAACTTATAAAATTAAGAAGTATAAGCAGAGTCTGCAGTTGGTAGAGCAACAATTTAAGTAATCAACTTGAAATGTGCATAACATATCGAGAACAAATATATTAAAACAGAAAATCTATAGAAACTATGCACTCTGGTTGATTAAACAGTCTTACTTTATCCGCAAAAATATGAATAAAATAAAGGGTACCTTTAGATTATAGTCGAGAGTTTTGATTTGAAATATTTGAGTTTTATGATGCCACATTAAACCTTAGGTCTTCTACGATTTCAAACCAATGCAATTCTTGGTTCCTTACATTTAATGCAATGTTTAAAAATATTTTGTTTTAGTTAGTTGTAAACTTTGCCGTGAAGAACGTATTTTAATATTTTGCAAATATTTCACTTTTTTATTTGCGTCACCATTTGAGGAAACGCTACATGGCAGGTAAAACATAAAGTATATTCGATCAATGTTATCCCATGACTGTTTTTTAAATAATGTCAATAAACAGTATTGGTTGATTCAGCACTGGTTCAAATATAACTATGTCCCAACAACATTTTAGTAAGCTAACGGATCCAGTACTTACTTGCCTAGATCCTCATTATCGTAAGTAGGGGATACACTAAGCCAGATTGTTTGCATGTTTGATGTCGACAGCAATGACAAGCAGCAAGTCTTCGGTATCTACATAATTGATTAGATTAAGCATTTTACGCATATAATTACTTGTTGTTTTCACGGTCTACCATAGGAATTCGCAAAGGATTAGTAGTTTGATGTTTTTGGTCAACCATGTATATAATTGTAATCAGTCGACTCAAATATTTCTCTTGAGTTGAGTTATTTTGACAGATATTGTCAAATCGCAATTAGAAAAGTGTCAAGCATTGGCCCATAAACTAAACACATGTCAAAACTTAATATATAGAGAAGATTATTTATCCTTGAAAATTAACAAAAAAATGCAGAACAAAAATATTTTTGCACTTTACTTGTGGTTGAAATT
Source organism: Hydroides elegans (assembly GCA_001703475.1). Lineage (NCBI taxonomy): Eukaryota > Metazoa > Annelida > Polychaeta > Sabellida > Serpulidae > Hydroides > Hydroides elegans. Next base: position 48,721 of record LQRL01024091.1, read on the forward strand.
TAACGAAATTTTGCAAATATCCCTATCTCTGTCACGTTGTTACGTGCAAGCTTGTTTTTAGATCTGACTAGCCACTCCTCAATAATATGGCTGACGTCTGATGCTTTAACGTCAGATGCTTTAAACTTAATACACCTTCTGACAGCTGGCCCCGTGTCCATGAGCCTAGCGGTCACTCTACTTCTTTTGTTCTCGCTTTTCCACAGTCAAATCGATGCTTTATCTGCCGCCTCTATAACTTTCTGCGATGACTTTACCTCGCTCTTTGCCTGTCAACCCAATCTCGCTTAAGGCTCTAATTGATACCTTTCCCACAAATCGTTTACATCCTATTTAAACTAGGAACATCCATTTACTCCATCCTTTCTTCACACATACTGCGTAAGTCATTATATTTCCCTCTCTTTCTTTCGAATGCCTCATCTATCCTAGCCTACTATAAAACCGTGAGTTCTAGCAGTATAATGCACTTTTACTGGTAGAATAGATCACTAGATTTGGTCACAGTACGTTGGTTATCTCAACGAGGAGCTCTATATGTTCTATATTGGAGGGTATGTTACATAGACATCATTTTGTTCTATGTCTTTTACCGAGATATTAATAATATCTATAGTGTGGAAATTCTTAAATAAATAAACCTTATTTTCTAAATATATCCAGGCATAGGTTCCAGTGTCTTGTCGTTAAGTCAATAAGGGATTGACGCCACACAAACATGTTTATTTAATTTAAAATGAAAGAGAAATTGTCGACTTCATCATTTGTCCTTATACACAATTGAAATTTGGGATGATAATTAGGTGTCGCAAATTATGAATACTGAGCATCTGCTAAAAAATTTGATAAACAAAAAGTCTCAATGTAATAAAGCAATAGACTTTTATGCTCACATGGAACTGTAGTTTTTAAGTGGGGGAATTATATGTGCGTTGCTTCTGTTCAAATGCATGCCGTGCTTATTCCATATGGACTAAACAAAACGCGTTTGATGTATAGCAAGTGGACGTCTATTTTTCAACGTGGGCAGCAGTTTAACAAGAGAACCCACTGTTCGAAAAATACTAATCACCATTAAATTATGGTACTTTACAGTGAATTCTAAAGTTGATATGCCAAATTAAGCAGCACATGTTATGTAACCTTTCAATTTTTGACTCTGCATTTATCACAAAATGATGTCTATGTGTGTTTTGTTCTATGTCAAAGTGTTTTTGTTCTATGTCTTTTACCGCGATATTAATAATATCTATAGTGTGGAAATTCTTAAATAAATAAACCTTATTTTCTCAATATATCCAGGCATAGTTTCCAGTGTCTTGTCGTTAAGTCAATAAGGGATTGACGCCACACAAACATGTTTATTTAATTTAAAATGAAAGAGAAATTGTCGACTTCACCATTTGTCCTTATACACAATTGAAATTTGGGATGATAATTTGGTGTCGCAAATTATGAATACTGAGCATCTGCTAAAAAATTTGATAAACAAAAAGTCTCAATGTAATATAGCAAAATACTTATATGCTCACATGGAACTGTAGTTTTTAAGTGGGGGAATTATATGTGCGTTGCTTCTGTTCAAATGCATGCCGTGCTTATTCCATATGGACTAAACAAAACGCGTTTGATATATAGCAAGTGG
>LQRL01024106.1:3356-18188 GCA_001703475.1 Hydroides elegans
GTGCAAATAGTAAAACGCTTCTTCATAATTACAACTAAAAAATAGAAAATATCATTTCAAAATGTCCATGCACGTAAAGACAAAGAAAAGTAATGAAAAACCATCAAATCAAAATAGCATAAATTAGTTACATGTATATTTTTTACATGTACACGCATAAATTGTACCATTTTAGGCAATTATTTTATTTATTAGACCCAGTTGCTGCTGCATCAGAGTCATCCAACCATGAAAGACAACCAACCAACCCAGACCGTTCTAGCCCATGTCAAGATACGGCGTGGACGGCTCAAAGCATGAAGTTGGATAATAGACCAGTTTCGAAACAGCAAGGTGTGCGACCGAAATGCCCTAATCGCCAGATAGTGCCCTATATAACAGCACCACCCCAGACTCAGAGAGGAGATGCTCAAAAGCCAGGAATGGATAAACCTAAAAGTGTTAAAACCGTGGATAACAGTCTTGTGGACTCGGTTTCAAAAGCACATGATTCAAAAGATAATAATAAGGACAAAGACAAGCCACATCTAAAGGATACAACTGGAACCTCCCGTAACGGTAGTGACCAAGCTAAAACACGCAAAGGCAAGAAATCAAAACGAGGGAGAAAGCATGCAACGCCATCTAAACGCTCAAACGAAATGTCACCTGAACCAACTGAAAAATATGTTTTTGTGATAGCCAAACCAGGCCAACACATCGAATGTGATAAGCAGCTTTATAAGGAGAATTTTAGGCGAAAATATATAAATGGCCCGCCCCCATTGAGTTTCTCCGAAACGAGCTCGAATCCTATTACAGAATGTACTCAGGATTCATCAGAAACACCGAACTTGGATTTTATGTCTAGCGACGGCAACGTAACACAGGGTGAAAAATCCGGAAAAGTCCTAATCGTGAACAATTTTCGATTTAAAGAGATGTCCCAACGACGCGGCGCTGACAAAGATATGGGTAAATATAGAATTTTCATTTTCAAAATTATTACAAAATCTTGACAAAAGAATTGTGATATAAAAGGAATATCGTACAAGATGGGGTAGTCTTTTCGTCAAAACGTCACACAACGTCAAAAAACGTCTTTATTACGGCCGATAGGCTTTTAATTGAAAGTAGGAACAAGGACGTTGCAATGTCGCGATTATGTCAAACGTATTAAGGAAGTCCTTTCAACGTTTGGATGTAAAAAGACGACTGATAAACTTTCATATAAACCAAAGTAAATCTTTATTTCGACGTACACTGTATAGACCACATTTAATCTATGCGTGATTCTGACGACCTCTGTCTAATTGGAAACCTCAAAACAAAGTACCATAATATTTCAATTTTGATTGGTCTACGCATCTGATTCCAGGCTATGAATAAGGATGCATGTTATACATGTACATGGAAATGTATGGATTCAGCAATTTTATGGGCAAGGTTCGATGTCTTAGTTTGTTGGCGGTGGGGGCAGGGGTGTGGCATATTCTATTTGGAAACAGTAGACTATGGTTATTAAATATTTATTTATGTTGTTATTTGAAAATGTAACGTTTGAGCATTTGAATATATCACGAACTTGTTAATGCCCTACAAACCAATCAAAATCACGATATATGTATATTTATATTTCCATAGTATTTTGTCTTGCTGTGTCATTTTATAGTGGCCATAGAAAACATGTTGATGGGCAAAGGATGGAAGAAGAAAGATATCATCTCACACGAAAACCTTGGAGCCGAAGATATTAAAACACAACTCGCAAGCTTAAAACAATATGGTCGCCTTGATCGTGTCATGGTTTTCCTCCTTTCCCATGGTGAATATGGAGTTATTTATGGATCAGACGGGAAACAGGTTGATATTCAAGAGGAAATTCTGGAACCATTAAGTGAGGAAAAATGCAAAGAATTTCGCGGCGTTCCAAAACTGTTCTTTTTGCAGTCGTGTCAAGAAGAAGTAAATGTAGCAAATGAAGATGAAGAAAGTAGTGCGAATTCTAGTAGTCATAATGAAGATGGTGAGAGAGGTCATGACGAGTCAATTGCTGGACAAAGACCGGAAGGTAATATTCACCCTGAGAAGTTGATTTTAATTTAATATTGAGACATGATAGATCTGAAAAAAATGTAGAAATTAAAAGAAAGAGCCTACATGACATTGTGTATGCAGATGGAATGTTAAAACGCGTCCTATGTTTGTATAGAATGGAAATATATACTTTAAAAATACTTAACTAATGTTTTGAAACGACGATGAAAAATCAGGCAAATAATGTTTTATTTAGAATACAAAACATTATTTATATATTATAACATATTGAAAAATGATATTTTACTTTTTATTTTATTATTTTAGGTGACCCGCAAAGTGGCGAGTTTTCCGTTAGCGAGATCGAATCACCCCTTGAAAATGATTCACCAAAGAAAATCCCATGCGACGTCAAATCCAGAACCAATATGCTCATCGCATACTCCTGTAAACCCGGCTTGAAATCCCTACGCTTAGTGGACAAAGGGTCTCTTTTCATCCAGGAATTAACTAAAAAATTCGCTACCAGTGATTCTGATGTGATGACAGTGTTAGTGGATGTGAAACATTCAGTGCATAGAATTGCGGAAAGATATGGGACCGTTCAGTCGCCTTTTACGGAGGATTATCTAAGTCAACCATGTTACCTGTGATATTAGATTCATATTAGTTTGAGGGATAATATAAACATCTATCTAATATATATTGAAGAGTACCTCACGAGCTGTTCCCTGCAAAAAAATGTTCCCAACCGAATTTGAGAATCACCTTTTTTATACATTCTTAGTTTTGGTAATAAGAATTGAGAATAATGAATTTGAAATTGGTTAAACTTGCTTGCAACGGAATAACAAACTGTTATCTACGATATATGATTGATAATTTAGTTAAATTTAAAAGTTTCAATTTTTGAAAAAATGTGTTCCTTTTCTGTTCCAAGCTGAAAAACTTCTCAACTGGCTTGGAAAAATGAACACCTTCTTGCAATATTTGCATGTTCAAAACACCATAATTTTGTTGTTGTTCGTTATTGTAATACTGTTATAAGGTGATTTGACAACGTTTTGAAACATGTGTCGTGGGTACCCTTCTTCATTTTATAGAAGGCTTTATAGAATCGGGTTCTTTGCATATATTCTCTGGTATAAAATTTATGAATAATTGTATGTTTACTGATCAGTTATAATAATTTGACTGTACCCAATATTGAACATACATGTACGTGTAACAGGGCTGAGCGGGGCGCTAATATGGATTATTATTTACTAAAGCCTCACCCCTGAAACTCGCGCCTTGTTTTATTCAATTTTAATATTGCCGTAAACTATAACTTATGTAATGAACAAGAAGCCTACTAGAGGTTGAGGTGACAAAAAGAGTTCAAAGTGTTTTCACCGGGCGCCTGCCTGCCAAACAACCCTAAACTCGGCTAAAGAATATATTAAACTTTTCGCTTTAAAGATATAGTAACCTTGTACAGAGGCATAAATTATGATTACAACCAAACACCCAAATCATCGCTTTAATTGGCCTACCGTAGGCCCTGTGATCAAAATGAGGGTTGAGTCTACGTTTATTGACAGTAGACAAAATTTCGGAAAGGCCCAACGTTGGCCCTCTGTATGTTTGTCAGTTTGCCATCTGCCAACGGTATATGTTAATCACACGACGAGTAAAATTGATGTAACCGTCGTTAAATAAAGGTCATTTATTTTCATTTATTGTAGTCTATCCACATAAGTCACTGTTCTAATTTCGGAAAACGAAAGTAAAGTCACCTATGATTGTAGGCATATGGGTTCTTATATAAATGCTGTTGTATTGATCTCAATACTAAATCTTACTGCACTCGGTAGGTTGAGGGGATAATAAATGTTATTTCCTAGTCTATTGTGAAATTATTATCTCGTTTGATTTTGTATAAAGGTTTATTTGATAAGGTATTCATTATAAAGTTTAATGAGACTTATATTAATTTAATGGTGCATGCAATATATCAATTAAATGTATTGCGGTGAGTCTAACTATTTAATTTATTGATAATGATAATGGTTAATAGCAAACATGTTTTTGTGATAATTCAAAGTTGACACGCAAAAATCAAAAAGTCATATAACGGATAGGTGCGGTTGTATATGCAATGAATTTACAGAGAAAATATTATCTTGACAATCATGCATTTTATAGAAATATGATTTGCAAAAAAAAACAGTAATAGTCTTCCGCATATTATGATACTGGAAATGGATTTATAAGCTAAAACTTAAAATATTTTCGGTTAAACAATACTTCTGGTGGCTATTCATCTAAACTCTCTACACCTGGCGCCTTAGGATAAACTGTTGCTTATCGTATTATACACAAACATGGAAATTACCATAGTAAGCGCCATAACCATATTGATAATTCTTGTAATCCGCGAAATCATGATTAGGATTTTCGAAGACCGGCGACATCAAAGGGAAATTCAACATCAGGCGGAAATCACAAAAGCGCATTCGGAGCACAATCTCAAACAGCTCGAATCGCATAAATTGGTTTTAGATTTCGCCGGAAGTTCGAGGCAAACAGATATGGCGACATCTAGGCAGTCTTCACAAAAGTCTGAAAAGTCGGATTCTGATGAAGAGTATGAGAATGCACTGGAAAGACAAAATAGTGCGTCAAAAGAAAAGAAAAGGAAAGAATCAGAACAAATTGAAAAAGAAAAGGAAAGGGATAAAGAAAAGAGCGAAAATGAACCAGATGAACAAAAAGAAGGCTCGAAGAAAGAACAATCAAAGTCCGAAACTAAGGGTACCAAATCACCCGATCGTCCTGTGAAGAAACCAAAATCAATTGACTCATCGAACAAAAACGAAACCGAATCAACAACCAATGTTGAAACCAAAACCCCTGACCCAACCAATACATCTACGGTAAAACTCGACCAATCACAAAGTACGAATCAACCTGATTGTTTACATAATTCTCCGACAGAGGGCGCCTCGTCCGCTTTACCGGAAGTCAAATCGAAACTGAAACCGGAAATAATGAAAAAGAAACCGGAAGCGAACAAAAACGTATGTAAACAATGCGGTAGCGGTCGAGAAACAAGTGAAGAACCGATCAGTGGGATATCAAAGAGTCAACAGATGACTAGCGGCCAACAGAATCTTCAAAGTGGTCAACACAATGAAAGGAGGAGGGTGCGGTCAAGAGTGAATGAAGATCGCACAAATTATGAAACATCGATGAAAACGACTCATGGTGTGAGGGAATCCAATTCTCGAAGGCGCAAGACGAAAGAAGGGGCATATGGCGAAACTAAAATAAAAGGTATGTCTAAAACATGCACCATTTTTATAGGGTTATTTTTTAATTCGTATGTTGAATTTGAATATGCAATTCGATTATTGAAAAAGGCTGTATATCTCATTAAATGTTAGTTTTGCTGATTATTAACAATACTTGTGATATTTTTCGCGTGTGTATTAGCTGACTATGGAATATTTCAAGTATAATCTCTTGATTTGAGTAACGTTCTTTGGTGATGCATATTCATGGTTATTAAATCAGATGTAGTTTTGACGTTTACATTGTCGTACGTCATTTTTCGTCACAATGTCTACGCCATCGCGTCAATCTTGTGCTAAACGTTGTGAGAATGTCCTTAAATATAGTTTCTGCTGATCTTTATAATACAAGTATTACTTTAGATACTATCTAATATTTCCAAAAGATATGGCCAACATATATTGTGTTTAATATGTCCAACAGATCAACCAAAAGAAAACGATTTACAAGAGCCCAAAGAATATGCTGAAAGAAAACGCCAAAAACGGCGAAATACAAAAGCGGCTGAGAGAAACGACGTTCCACCAACGTCAATGAAACGCTTAGAGCCGGAAGGTGAAATAAATCCATACATCGTTGAAGAAAAATATGCTTCATACAGTGATACGACCGATGACCATGATAAAGACTCTGGTTCATACAGTGACAATATAGACTCTAACGGTCCATCAGACGCAGACATAGACTCTATCGGTCCAGAAAATGAAGACGAGGTTCTTACATCGACACCGCAACTCCATGTTGAAGCTAGCGTTCCTATAGGACAAGGGGCTAAACCCAAAACACCCGATCGGCGTACAGACCCCAATCTTCAAAACGACAGCAGCTCTGGTAGCAATTCCTCGCTTGACGATATAAACTATCAACGACCTGTGTTTAATCTTTCCGATGATCCCAGCTCTTCTAATTATTCAAACCCTGATGACTTCATTTCGCCACATTTCGAAACTCTAAATGAATCCGAACCATTACAAACCCAACTAACCCAAGTCCAAGGCGAACCATCAGACAGTTTAAGGTTAAGTATCATGGAATCAAGTGGAGAAATATCACGTGATGATATATATCACATGGCACATGAGAGTCTACCCCAGTCTATGGATCTTGACGTCTATGATATTGATGCCGGAAATCCAGGAAAAGTGTTGATCATCAATAATATCAAGTTTCGCGGTGGTGGTTTACAGGAACGGTTTGGTTCGCAGTATGATTCAGGTAGATTCTATGTTCCAAATTTTCAATATTGTTTTAAAGGTTGAAGGCATATAAATATAATGCATGAATGTATCAATTTAGAATGATATGCATTAAAAGAATGTGGTTTATATACGATAAAAGTACTTGTTCAATTTGCTGTTAAGGTGTTTTCCAACTTTAACGACCGATACTCTCATCAAGTAAATAATGAGAAATTTACTTTCATAACATCGTTGATATAAATTCAACGAACTACTTCATGAAATTATAAATGAAAGAAATTGACGAGCCCAATTTAAGACAATTGACATTGCGTGAATGAGTACCTACACTTTGTTTTTGCTACTGTTGTTTCGATTAAATCCAAATTAAATCATTTCATTTTACATTTTCAGCCATGATACAGAACATGTTTCATTCGAAAGGCTGGCAACCAAATCAGATCATAAACCTGGAAAACCAAACCGCTCAACAAATCCAAGAGGAAATCCAAACCCTTCGCGTTTCGGACGAAACCCACAAAATCAGCTGTTTGGCAATTTTCGTCCTCTCCCATGGAGAGCTCCATTTTATTTTCGGTTCGGATGGTGTCAAGGTCGATATAAGGGAGGACATATTGAAGCCCCTGGATGAGTCACATTGTAGGAAATTTGGCGGTGTGCCAAAACTCTTCTTTTTCCAGGCGTGTCAGGATGAGGTGGTTCCCGTGGATGGTCAGTAAATTTCAAAAGTACATTAGACCTATAATTTTAAGGTGTTGGGTTCAATTCCAATCAAAATGTCCAACGAATAGAATCTATAATGTTTCCTTCATGGGCGTTGATGCAAAATAAGATGATGCATTGTTTGAGAAACACTTTAAAAACAATCCTAGTCTTGATAATGCTGTCTTTGTCTCGGGACTTGTGTTGACGTCACATTATTTTCAATGATATTTTTTAGCCCCCAGCCAACCAATTTGGCTGAGGGCTTTTGCTATCCCCCATTCCGTCCGACCGTCCGTCTGTCCGTCTGTTAACATTTGAGGTACAGCTGTTTGTCCGCGGCATTTTGATATGAAGCCTTTGTCTGAGGGTTCTGAAACTTCACAGAGTGAAAGAATATATACCGTATTCTCTCTATTAATCGCACATGTGCACTTACTTTTTCAAAATCTGCGTTTTCAGGTATCTCCAATAATCGCACATGTGCGATTAATGGAGAGAAACGAAAAAAGTGTAAAATGTCTGATTTTTAGTATTGAGCCCTTAATCAAATATTTATAAAGATTAAATTAGTCATCTTAATACCCAGGAGAATCATAGTTGGTTCCCTTTTTCTCGAACTCTTCATCCTCATTTTCACCAAAAATTGTCACACACCCCATTTTTCCGTCATTTTAGTAAACTTTATGAATTTTAAGCAACCGGAAGTCGGGGTGTGCGATTTTTAGAGACAAAATGGGTAAATTTCGCTAGGGGTGTGCGATTATTGGAGAGAATACGGTATTGCAAGTGTGCAACGTCGAGGTTTCAGTTTGATCGACCAAAAATTGTCGAAATTACAGGGGTCTGAACTTAGGTGAGTTTGAGATATTTTGGGATATTTTTTACAACACTTTGTCCGCGGCACTTTGGTATTAAGCCTTTGTCCTAGGGTTGTGAAACTTCCCAAAGTGAAAGAATATATATTGCAGTTGTGCAACGTCGAGGTTTCAGTTCGATCGACCAAATATTGTTGAAATTACGGGGGTCTGAACTTAGGCGAATTTGGGATATTTTGGGATATTTTTACAGCACATTGTCCGCGGCACTTTGGTATGAAGCCTCTGTCCTAGGGTTGTGAAACTTCGTATGTACAGTAAAAAGAATATATTGCAGATGTGCAACGCCGAGGTTTCAGTTTGATCGATCAAAAAATGTCGAAATTACGGGGGTCTGGACAAACTTAAGATATTTTGGGATATTTATAAAACACTTTGTCCGCGGCACTTTGGCATGAAGCCTCTGTCCCAGGGTTCTGAAACATCACACAGTGAAAGAATATATATTTCAGATGTGCAACGTCGAGGTTTCAGTTTGATCGCGTTGTGAGAAAAATGTTGGTAGAAAGATGTTGTGAGAAAGACGTTGTGTGAAAGCCGTTGTGAGAAAGACGTTATGAGAATGATCTTTCTTTTGACTTGCTTCTTTTAACCGACAATTAGACGTGATAAAGAATGTTTTGCATAGGCTGGGGTCTTTTCATCTCTGATGCCTATGTTCTACTGGCTTCATGGTTTCTTCGATTTTTTTTTTGTATTGAATGCTTTAGTACAGGTTCACCACGAATATATTTTTATTTACGCATTCGTATCTTAAGCCCTGTTCAATAAAATAAATATTTTAAATCTGTTTTAGCCGTTTCTTCAAATATTTCACCGAGCGAGCCCTGCGAAAGCCTCGCAATGGATTCCAGCGACGTCGAATCAAACACAATTCCACTCGAACCGAAAACAACCGCCAACATGCTTATTGCCTACTCCTGCCAACCCGGAACCAAATCACTCCGCCAAATCGACCGCGGATCTATTTTTATTCAGGAGTTAGTTAAGCGGTTATCGAGTAGGAATACGGATGTGGAGAAGGCCTGTTTGGATGTTAAGTTGTGTGTCAAGAAGATTGCTGAGTGCTATGGGAAGGTTCAGGTGCCGTATGTGAAACCGTATCTGAATAAAAAGCTGATTTTATGAGGATTCCCATTTAGGAGATTATCAAATATATCTGTATAAATTGTATTGGGTGCATAATTTTAAGAATGGTTATTAGATTTACAATGTTAGTTTCTTTTTTATATATGCTCATTCGGGATAAATTGCAATAAAGCCTGATATGGCTGTCTCAAAATACGTTGTAACATTGCAGCACATTTAGCGCCTGAATAAAGTTGATTTATATTGTGTTTATACAAATTTATCATTACTGATAATAATACGATTAAAACTAAAAGAGCATGGTTTAGCGATGGCTACTCATATATAAAAGGCCGAACATGTACATTGTAACATAGTATGGACTTGGTTATAAATTCAAGTTTGTATTTTATTTGTTCAAATGCTTCTAAAGCATTTAATCAGTGGTTTATATGAATAAATTATGTATATAGCTTAAAAGCAATAAAATTACCATTTGGATTTTTCACATTTTTATTTGTCTTTTCATATCATTATAAATATTGTTTGGTTTCTCATTATGACTTCATTGAATTCATTGTTTTATTCAACAGCAATGTATGAGCACATTGTAATTGAAAAAGAAAATAACACACGCATCTCAATCACGAATAATAACTGAAGCACAATATTTCCTACTTGGCGATAAAACGTCATCCCATCTAATCGCCATTTTATATTTATTTCACAATCGAGCGTTTTATCGAATGAAATATCACATTTGGGTAAAATCTAGAATTCATTATTTGACCTAACCCTATCAAAACATAAAGAAGGCAATTAGCATTGTGTATAATTACCCTTCACTGAATATGGAATTTAAGCAATATTTTCAGAATAAGACAAAGACCCTCAATTTACTAATAATCATACTTTAACATTTATTGAAACTGTTTCAAGAATTAAATGAGCAACACCTACAAAAATGCTTCACTTTTAATGTACCACATATAATTCTGTGCTACGCAAGTGACTTACTCTTAAAATTGATAACTATTTTGATTTTCATTTTAATTACTTTACTCATTCGCTCATTCCCAAAAATCATATAGCACTGATTTATTATTAAGACATGTGAATAAACAATGAAGTTAACAATATAGATTTTACTATTTATCCCATTGAAGTCCACTTTAAGCTGTTTTACATCTCCCCTAGTATCGGAACATACAGTTGTCTCACAATCGTGTCAAAAATATACACAACAACGATAATGAAAGTGGCAAAACACAAAAACAATTTCTTTGTTGCTTTCTATGTATTCGCACATTAAGTACTTGAAGCAACAGATAACTTCTAATAACTTTTTAGATGAAGACATTTTATCGCAATAAATCGTGTCGCCATAACTGCTTAAGCAAGGTCTAGTATGGGACTAAATAGGATATACATTGAATACGTAGCTTGAAGAGAGTATATATCAAAAGATTGTCCCTGATGTGGAAAGAATAAGTGTTTATTTATTCATATTCAAAGTACTGAGTGTTTTAAATCATCGAAAAATTAACCGGCAACACAATACAAATGCTAATTATCATTATGTACCTTATATCATTAATTACCATGAAAGTCTCCCTTAATATTGTCGCAAAGCTATTATGGTATCAATAATTGACTTTTCAAATTATTGGTGTAGCAAGCCATTGCTAGCTACAGGTCATAAGGAAAGGAAAACAAATAGTCGCAATCGATTGTTTTTTTCATCAACTATAGCACATCCCTCCTCTTATCGAAACCTACAAACTATACCCTAAATGCATTTTCTTTCATCACGACATTTTAAGGACAACGCATCCTTTGAAATTATATCTTATTTTCAACAAGAATTTATGAGCCTACATTTAGTACACGTGTATTCTTGGGATAGTGGGAAAGGGTCGAGGGGCGGTTGGGATGAGTAGGCTATTATTTGAAAGGTGAAAACGAAACAAGCATACCAAATGGATTATTTTACTAAATGGTTTTTGCACATCTTAAAACACAGCCCTTAACAAAAGTTAACAACATTTACATTTGGCTATCGTAGAAAAGTGTTACAAGACCTCAGTTTAAGAATGGGAAATTTGATTTATGTTATAAAGTCAGTCAAATATGAACACCGGAACAAACACGAATAAGCGAACAATTATGACTTAGAACAAAAATGCAATTGTGAAAAATAAAACATTAAACGGCTATATCCCGCATGTAACCATTTCCCACTAACTTCCTAATTATTTAGTTTCACCCAAATAATATTGAAATTTGCATCAGGAACATAACGGATATAACAATATAAGCACTATAAGGAGAAACATTTAATGTTTAAATGTAACACTATTTGTAAACACGTTTTGATTGACCATTACAAACAAAAATAATATATTGAAGAGGTGTCTCAAAATTCAAACATTAGTAAATGTAAGATTGATTGGGCTTTCCTAAAAACTTAGAAGTTCATGAAAACAAAAGTGAAATCAGCATTATATGAACAATTTAACACGTTATCACAGCAGTAAAAACAAAGACTATCAGTTCATATTTCATTCGTTAGGGATTAAAGGGATACTTCAGGGGATTTTTTTTTTCTAGTTTATGAAATAAATGCGACGTGGCTCACAAAACTAAGGTGAATTACAACTGTGCCTCTCATTATAAAGATGAAATTATTTGTAAATGATCATGTATAACATTTTTATAAGTTTTTTTTTTCTTGACTTCTATCTATTCAGAATTGTCTGATAAGACTTCGATTGTTTAAGAAAAACCAAATATCTTTTTTCTTGAATTCTCACGTATTTAATGATAGTTTCTAAGAAACCCCGATTAACTTGATTTCAATGCTAAAGCAGTTCAACCATTTTGGAATGATATCATAAACATTCTTATATATGTACCAACGTTATTTCTTTTAACGATAAGTTCAAATGCATTATACGGTATATAACACTATTCTACTGAAATGTCCCCTATTCATTTAAAGTCATTTGGCACAGGCTGAAAATCGGGAATAATTTGTATGAAACCCGTTTGTGACCTGACGTTGGAAAGATTCATTTTCAAAAATGGTTTGCAAATAAGGTATTTTTTATCGCGCTCACATTCTCACAAAAACTCTTTTCGATGCCGTGTACAACAAATCCAATCATAATACGATACAGTTCCGATTCCAAGATTCGCGATAACTTCTAAATTTCTACAAATCCGTATATGGCTATAAGACGAAGCACCAAATTAGGTCATTGCCCTTTAAACTTACAGAGCGATCCATACAAAAGTGAAATCGATATAAATTTCAAATCACCGCGTTAATTGTGCGAAGTAAATCAATTTAAGTAAGTTGCAGCAATTATCAACTTATTGGTGCGCAAAAATATGTATTGGCGCGCGATTTAATTACTGGGCGCGCACTACACTGATTTGGTGCGCCATACAATGAATAGGCGCGCAACACGATTTAAATTTGGCGCGTGATTCACCTTTTCGGCGCGTGAACAATTTGAAGTGGCGCAAATGCACAGAATTCAAAAGTTCGCCATCTGGCACACTTCTTTATACAGACACGTGCGCGGCGCAATATCGCATTCGTTAATTGATAATTGATTGCTAGAAAAATTCATGACAAGAAGAAAACCTCACATATATTTGTGACTAGGCAGCGCAAAAAAGCTACCGATTGTACAAGAAAATACACTTTCATTGGGGCAGGCGATAACTTTAATGCGACCGCGGCCCGCCCCCAGATTGACGTCATAAATTCGACAAAAATTCATCGACATCATAAATTTGAAAAATTCAAACATCCTAAGTCTTCCTTGTGTCCCCCTCAATTTACTCCGACATTTCCACAAACACACGCACTATAATGTGCATATCCATGTGCTGCTAGTCTTTACTCTGGAAAATGTAGAGATTGTTTGTCGCCGCCAGCGCAATGATATGCTCACTGGGGTGCCAAGCGGTGTGCAGTATTTTCTTATTAAAGTCTAAACTATCGACGCTGATCTCGTCCTTCTTCCGCTTGCCGCCCGAGCTGACCTTGCGCGGCTTGAGCACCTGCTTGGGTTTCATGTTGTCACGTGATGCCTCGAGTGTGACGTCACGTTTTAGGGAGGAGGGCGTGGTGGATGGGGAGCTGGGGGTGGAGTCGCCGCGGTCGAACATGCGGAAGAAGTTGTTGTAGGAGCCCGTCATGATGTGTCTGCGAATAATGGAGAAATACAGATTAAGTGACTTAAATGATTTAGCGATTGACTTGATTTAGTGATAGCTTTAGTGATCAACTTGATTTAGTGGCACATTAAAGTGATTTGGAACTTAAAAGACAAAGGGTTGGATATTTCTTAAGTGATTACTTGCAACGTAATATTGAACATTTTATTAATTATATTCCTTATCTAGCGACCAGATACCCCATGGATTTCAACAGTGACACGATGGGATTGTGAGTGATACTACCAGTCCTGCCGATGACATCTTTCCTCTTCCCTACCCGCAACCCAACATTATACACCCCTACCCTCTTAACCCCTCCCAAACCACATGCACTATCACTTACTTGTCATCTCCGCTCCAGGAACACTCGAACTTATCGAAGATGCAATCGGTCTCGTATAGGGCGCATAGCTTGCTGCGTAGGTATTCGTGCACTTGGTATGTTTCCACTGGCCGTGTGTCCATGTTTAAGTCCCATACCTAAACGAGAGAACATGTTTTAAACGCTAGATCCCTCTTTATAATTAGAATTCTACGTGGCTACAAAAAAGAGCAGAGCCTTAAGCTTGAAAGACTGTAAGCGCAAGACATATCTATTTTTTAAACATCAGATAAATTACCCATCCGAAAAATCAGTAGTTACATATATTTTTCCACCCACAAAAACTCTTCATTTGTCTTGACAAACATAAAATGGTTTAACTCGGCATCAAAAGGGCTAACCCTTAGGGCATTTTACTTTGACGGATAACAGTGTGTAGCATAAACCCGAAATCTGCCTCGGTCAGTTTTCAGTGATGGAACGAAATAAGCCCCAGTATCTCCGAATTCTGCCTCGGTAATCTTGATTTTCCCTCGAAATTACCGGGGGTTGCGACCCTTATGCTACATCCTGGGATAAATAGTCCATTTTTCTTTTCACCGAAATGCTTACATTTGTATCTTGTATCTTGTATATATCAAATATCTTGTTTTTGCATATTCTTTAAAATTCTATCAGTCACAGGACCTCTTTTTATGGGTGAGAGAGGTAACTTTACCTTGACGGATAGGTAGTCCCTGGTGATCAGGTAGCGGCCGTTGTGACTGAACTTGACGTCGGAAATGCTGGAGATGATTTCCGAGAAGAAGCTTTTGTTCACCGGGTCTTCCGGCTCCTCGAATACTGCAAGTGAGAAAAATTAATGAAGCGGTGTTGAAACGTATTGGGAGTTTATGGTATGTTTAAAAACTGGGTTTGAAGGAAATTCTATGCTACTATTTAAATCAGGCATTCTATGATTTTGAGCACTGAGCAACTAATAGCTTCTACAAACAGAATCTGACAGGTTGTTGCATATGGATTGAGAAGGACAATCCTATTTCGAATACCCCCCCCCCCCCCCCCCCCCCCCCCCCCC
>LQRL01024108.1:0-11480 GCA_001703475.1 Hydroides elegans
CCCCCCCCCCGCCCCACCCTGGGAAAAAATCATTTGTTTATATCTAACCTTTTTACGCATTAATCAATTAACATCACCTGCACTAATATTTTGGATAGGATAGATAAATGGAACGATCTTAAGATAATTTTTAAGTGTTTAAAAAATGATTTTATTAATAAGTTGATAATAAAAATCTCAAACAAATTTATTCGAATTGGTAGTTAATTGAACGCTTTAACGATTTCAGTAAAACACACAGTATTGTATAAATCACTTTAATTGGTAAAATATTGTATAATAAACTTTGTATATATCTGTAGTTTATAGTAAAATCTCTTTAAAAACTACTTATATTAATGTTTGATGTATATAGATAGTTTGTGTGAATGTTATTAGATAGGCTAACAGGCCATGCACTTCATTATTTAGTAGTTTGCACACTTAACAATACTAATATTTCTGTACATATAAAAAAACGGAAACAAAATTATTTAACTTTAAACATTTTCGACTAAAATCTTTAGCCCATAGTCACATTTTTTTTTCTTCTCATCCCTGTAACATATATATATATATCTCATTTTAATCAAAATGGCCAACTAGTAGCTTTAGTTAGATATCTTGAGGACTTTTTATCTGGAATTGTGTATAAATAGTGCTTTATTAATTAACCAGTAGCTAGAAATAAATTGATAATTAGTTAAATTTGTCATGGGAAAAAGTGTTACCGTCTACATCATCTATGGACTAAAACGCAACTCAAAGAACTCTAAAAAATAAAACGGGGGGGGGAAGTGTAGTATCGTACACATGTACTTTCCCTCGTCCAATAAGGATCAAGCCATGACCCGCCAAAGGTCCCACACCTGAGTGCTACTGGCAGAACCAAACCAGACACCGAACCGTAAGCACCTCAATGGATAGCTCCTAGTTATATTATATATTATATGTTCATGTTGGCCACCACCACAAATCATTGTTTGTTTGTTTGTTTTATAAGGGAGTTCGACATTTCCTGAAAACAATATTTTCGCGGATATTTACTTTTAAAAAAGGGGGAGAAAGCCTTAAATCGCTTCTAGTATACGTATGCTTAGAGTTAATGTGCAAATTCAAGATCAAAATGTGTATTAAAGTAAGCTATTGTTTATTTAATTTTGTGGTTTATAAGTGAAATAAATTTCTAAATTTCAGAGGGTTTTTTCTTATATGTTACACCAACGGTTCTCCCCTTTTATTATGTAACATCCGCGAATATGAATTTTTCGTGAATTATCGAACTCCCTTATTATTCGGCATCTAAACAAAACGTAACGTATGAATAAAGGAGTTCGAAACTTCCCAAAAATCACATATTCTCGGATGTTTACATATTTTTTTACCATTAAAAGGGGAGAACAGTTGGTAATTACATATATGGAAATTTGAGGAAATAAGCCACAAATTTACTTAATTTATGCCACAGAAACATTAAAATATACAATTCCAAGCCGATAAAACGGCATTCAAAGCTTTGTTCAGACCACACTTAGAATACGCCTGAAAATCAATACTAATCTAAAATGGCAAAGTCTTCAGAATCCATTCATGTCCAGGACTAGATAATGTTCACTGGTGTTAACTAGGTTCACTGGTTCACCAGTGAATCGGGTAAAATCTATGGTTCGCTACGTTCGCTACGTTCACCAATGAACTGAGTCTTGGCCCCGTTCGCTACGTTCGCTAGGTTCACCAAAGCATGAAGCGAAAGAATGACATACATACTTATTGCGTCACAATACGTTTCCTAGCTAAATGCCATGTTATGTTTACGTCACAGCGTTTAGCATTCGTTACGCAATAAATACTTTGAATATTTATAGTGATTTTCGGGTGTTATTACTTATCAATATTAAGCAAGTTAAGATTCATTTTGAAAACAAATAAATTATAAATGACACAGAGAATAAGATAAAGCAGAAGAAAAAACTTATAAGAAGATGATGATAAAAAAATGTATGAAGAGAAGAAGCAAGATAATTAATATATCAGGCAACAGTAATAAAACAATATAAATTAAAGCACCTATCAACAAAGTATACAGATGGTGTTTTTAGCCATTTTTTTTTATACACATTCAACTGTTTCAAGTGTTTTAATGGTTGATCAGGATTTTTTTTCATGAATATTAAGTTGCGTAGACGAACATCATTCTTGTGTGAAAATCAAGTCTTGGCCTCTAGTAATAAATTGGCGATACAAATATATTTTGTTTAATAAGGCGCTATTGTACTGCCATTCATTGGTGAACCTAGCGAACGTAGTGAACGGATATTGTGCTATCATTCACTGGTGAACCTAGCGAACGTAGTGAACGGGTATTGTGCTAATATTCACTGGTGAACCTAGCGAACGTAGTGAACCGGTATTGTGCTACCATTCCCTGGTGAACCTAGCAAACGTAGTGAACGGGTAATGTGCTCCCATTCACTGGTGATACACCGAACATGCGCCACGCTTTTATATATATTTTATAAAAGTGTTTGGTGAACCTAGCGAAACTGGTGAACCCCGATGAACATATTCGAGTTCTGGACATACCTCTCAGAATCGTCGTGCGTCTCATGACTTCGCTTTATTCTACAGAAACTGGTCTGGTTTGGTCAATGTATCGTTTCCTAAAATTGTCAAGTCTTCTTACCGTTTCAATAGTTATCTTCATGTTCATGCTTCTTCCGAATGCTTCAGAAATCACTTCTATTTAAGATCTATTAGTCTATGAAATATGCTCCCTGAAAATCTACGTCTAGCTTCGTCTTTTCCAGTATTCAAGTACCAGGTTGACAAATGGATGGCCCCTCTACAATGGTATTAACCTAATAGGACGTGGGCCTTTGGCTAGTCGCAAATAAGTTCTAGGAGTTATATCTATTTTCAAGTCTATTAGAGTCTTTTATCATAGTTCATTCTTATAGGGTAATTGTCGGTAACAAAATCGTATTTGAACACAGTGCAGTTCGACTACTTATCCTTTTCGGACAGAACATTGAAGATTGAAGAAAAAACTTTGAAAATTTTAATTTTAATTTTTATGGAAAAGTTACATGCAGTTATCACTTCAAAACCACAAAATTGAATAAACATAAGTATACTTTAATACATACTTTGATCTTAAATTTTCACATCAAATCAAAGCATACGTATACTAGAAACGATATCGCTTTCTCCCCCTAAATTTGAAGTACCCGTTTCCACAAAATTAAACGTCGAATTGGCTTTTACAGGCTTTTACAGGATATACAAAGAATGACCCATGAAAGCCCGAGGGCTTATTTCCGATGGGGTCTTTTTTTAAAACAGAAGAAGTGTTGTGCCAAATACAATTATATGGAAATGTTATACATACTCTACATAATTTGATATGATGCCATTTTAGAATCCATAATCAATTTCTTGTTTTGCGGATGTTTTAGCTGAAAGTTATATTTTTACCCTTTATTTGAAAGAATTGTTTCTTTGAATACAATTTAAATCTTTTGTAAGATTATTCTATAATTTGGTTATTTGAAAAAAGAAACTATTTGTGGCAATATCATTAACAGATGGTAAACTAAAGTTAAGACTACTGTGCCTTGTGTGGAATATATGTACATTTGACATTTGTGTTAACATATCATTAAAATAGTATGGGTTGGAGCCTATCCTGACTTTGAAAATATGATTAAAACTAAGTTTATATCTTCGACATCGAGGAAGTTGATTTTATTCAACTGCTTTTAACCAACATTACCTCTTGGTGGCAGCAGGGGTATATAGCACACAATCATTGAATTAAGGAAGTTCAATCCCGCATGATAATAGAGATTTTCAAAGTCAAAGTCAACAAGTTATAATCCATGCATGGTATTTATAACTAATTACATGCAAACTAACGAAAGTATAATAATTATTAAACCTTATACATAAAAATGATAACCTTGATGGCCAGATTTTTCCGATTCAAAAAAAGTTCATAAAAGAATGCTTGGAGTTTGTTGACAACATTTTAGAGAAACCACCATGAACATTGCACAAATAACAAAATCCAGAAATCAACCTACCTAAGGTGGATCACCAAAAGAATAATCGCAAAAAATATTTTTTTTGCCCAACGTCTCTACTACCCTTAATCCTATTCCCCCTGACCAACCGATTAGATAAAATGATAAATGGATGCACGCAAAATCATGAAACAAACACCATTATTTTGTGAAACGCATCTAAATTTGGACTGTATAACCAGAAACATTAACAGATTCCGAGAATAGTTTTTATTCTAAATAATTCAAGCCGTTAGGGGAGGGGGTCCTTAAACGGCTTATCCAAGCTGATTCTTGCTCGTGCCTTAGTTTTTTTACCTTGCTCTGAAGCCGGATTACTATGTACAAAATCCAATATATGAATAATCATATCATTGATGCCATTATATTTTTCCAGATTAAATGATCGTTGATCAGAGTGTTTTGTTCTTTTCTAGGTATCACACCGAAGTGTCCTAGAAATCTGTTAATGTTTCTGGTTATACAATCCAAATTAAGCTGCGTTTCACAATATAATTACTCCCATTTGACTGTATAATCCTCTCGCCAAAACACCTAAGTTGTTGAATTTGGCTATAACCCAATGGAGTTCTGTGCAAAACTACTAGTTATACATGGTCTATTCTTTGAGTGGTACACCGATATCCTAGGAAATTAACCAGCATCTTACCAAAAACAAGTTTTTGGAGTTATGGCCCTTGGGAGTCTTGTGAATTGATACTGGGGCCGCTTAAACATTTGTCACACTTACCGCCTGATGAGTACATAAAGTAAGAAACCGCTAACTTGATGTGCGTACCCCTATTGAATTATATTTATAGCCAATACCCCAATATAACAACAGTTTATGTTTATAAATATAAACAAGCTTGCAAAATACCTAATAACTTAGGTGTAAATAAAAATAAGAAAAATAGTATAGTATATTGACACTATAGTCGATGTCTTCTGCAATGAGTTATAAAATTCGACTCTATATTAGTTGAGTTATGCGAAATATTAGTACTGCGCACATAATCCAATATCAAATTTCTATATTACTGACCAAGGAACTTTTTACCCCATGCTTAGCGAATCGTTTTGCCAGATGAATTGATTGATCGGTAATTCTAACCCTATAATAATCAATTTATAACGAGCCATTATAAAGCAAACAACAGTGTTACTTTTACATGCAACAACTTCGTCAAGTCCTAAATATACGATGGGATACTTTTAAAAACTGGATTACCAATTTTCAGCCCTTTGAACAGCAAATTAAAAATAGGTCAATGACCTTTGAAACAAAACGTCTTAAGCTTTCGAGCACACATATAACGATTTCCTAATAAAGCACAATCAAAGAACACAGGACTACCTTGAACGAAGTCTTTTTGCACTTTATCGGTCCCATCATCATGATGCCTCTTTCTCAACGGTCGTTTCGGTCCTTACATCGTCGACCTCCAGAGGTGGGCCAGTTGGGCTAATCAGATAACACTTGGAACCGGTGGGATTTTGTACTCGTTTCTTTTGCACTGAATCCACAGGGATGCGTTTTTCTACTTCCGCCCTGGTCTCCTTTACGACATGTTTCTTTCTTTCCCGGTTATGCTCAGCATCCCGAGAGTTCTCCATACAGACTAAGCCGAGAATCTGCGGCATTCAATTTTAATTGGAAAACACCAAACCTTACACCTTTTGCAGTGGCACTGCTCGGCTAGTTCTGGGTACTTCAGTCGCTTGCGTTCGCCATCTTTGTCAATTTGATCTTCATGTTGCACTGTAAATTCTATCAACAGTACAGTCCTTTGACAATTTTTACCGTAACACGATGTCTGGTAGTAAATTATACGATGGTTAAAAGTAAATAGAGAAGGGAAATATAGATTGACTATCTTTATATGGATAAACGGATAAAGAGCAACAAGCAAAATAATATTAACGATAAAATAGTATATGATAAAAATGAATGACTAGATGCAATAACAATTTTATTCGTAATATTATGAATAAAGCACATTTGAATGCCTCAATGTACCTCGATTACGAGTGAAAACCTCGAAATGTTGTTGTCAAGATACATATTTATATTTTTTATTGCGCTTTGTGACCTAATGCGCTGAGAGTAACGTTATTATCGAAATCATTATATGTCCAGAGTTTGACATTAACTTCAAATCAATGGTCGCGCTTGCGCGACTAACTCTGAAAAGTTAGTCGCGCGGCGGAAAAGTTACTCATTACAATTTTGCGCATTACTATTTTGAGGATATTATAAGGACCTTATATGTAGATTTATAAATTGCTCTTAAATACGTTTTAATAAGTTTAAATAAGTTTTATCAATATCCTCTGTAGATCCATCAAGAATATAGATAAAAAATGGAAATAATATTAATTGATTATAGAATATTAAATTTTCTATACATAGTTATATGACCGCCTTTTTTGTTCAATATTCACGTAAATATGTGGTGTTTTGGTAAATCAGTCTTTTCTGAGAGCCATCTACCCAACTTAAGATTCATTTCATCTAATAATCTTTTGGCCTTAAGCAAAATAAAATATAATCCATAACTTTTCAGGGAACATCAAAAATCAAACCCCTACTATTCCTACCTTTATACCTTATATCGGGTCCTTCGTATACCAAGCATCATATTAAATGCATTGGACCATTCTATAACAGGATTCTACGTATAGAGACGCTTACGTATCAAACAACACTAGTATTAGCTGAATAAAACATGTACTGCACTGCAAGACTAGACTTAATTAGGAACAAATAAGCAAGCGCCGAAGGCGTGAGCGGAAAAAATGCAAAAAAGTTCCATGATATTCTATTGTCAGGCAAAACGTTAGTCGCGAATTGCGCGACTAACTTTGAAAAGTTAGTCGCACGACCTTAAAGTTAGTCGCGTTTACGACCGTGCGACCGCTAATGTCAAACGCTGATAATATGAACAGACATTTCTAGCATTTTAATGGTTCATCTGAGGTTAGGTTAAAAAACAGAACGACACATTGCATAGTGTTGTGAACCATTTTAAGAAACAGAATATTTTAAGATCTAAGATGAATCTTTCTATGGAAACTTGAGTTGTATATTTTGACAGAATTGTGGGATCGGGTCGTTCATAAATATAAAGCGGATATAATTTTGTGCTGATTTAAATCGTTTTTAGTCTATGTTTATATTCAACAACATATGAAGTCGGTTGCGTTTTTATTTGACCTTATGATATCTTCAACATTTTTGCATTACTCATCTTAAAACATAAAAGAATACAACTCGACAGTAAGTATATGGTACTAACTTTCAATATTGAATACTTATCGATATTGAAATTAGCAACGATTGAAACACTGAATGTTTTTTTTTCTGCAATAAGCATTCGGCGACTGTTATACTTGGAGTATTCTATATCCATCTGCCTAGGATAATCCTGCTATAGGATGAACGATATATCAGAGGCACAAAACAATCTTTTCTGCCCCATTAATGCTTTTATGTATACATCGGCAAACTAACTAAAGTTAACAGATCATGTGAACATATATAAATATACAGTAGGTGATGCTAAATCAAAATTTTAAATATTTTTTTATGATTTGAAATGAATCAGTTGTCTCATTTAAACAATTACCTTCCTATAACTATACCATTCCACTCATTTTTTATTTATGTTAGAATAAAATATACCATAGCATACCTTTATTATTAATTAAAAATGTTCTTTAAATCTAAATTAAAATAAAATTCAAACATTTAATAACCAAGTATATGTTGTAATAGGTAACATGTTGCTTCTGGCTAGGATTTATATACAAAGATGTAATATAAAAAACGAAAATGTATACTTTACAGCTTTTTTGTCGATGCTTAAAAAAATACAGAGATAGAATGCAGATTGTACAATGTTAGTAAAAGGTTTTCGGAGCTTAGCACTCTATTAGACCTACTTAAATGTATATGTGACCTTTTTAAATAGTATAAGTACAGTGCTTTATGATATATGGGTAAACATGTTACACGGTATAATGTTTATTTGTGATCGGTTGTTTTGCAGCAACAAAAAATCACTCTTTATTTCTCAGTATAAATTAGTTAAGTTTGCAAGTTATAATTGATCTTGTTGACTTAAAATGTTTTAAGTGAATAAAAAGAAAAAAACATTAAATAACCGACTAACTAGCCAACAAAAGGTGCTTTGACCTTATATGAAGAAATGTAGCTATATAGCTATGTTTTAAACATATTTTAGATGAATCTGAACATTTCAGAAACTGTTCAAAACTATATATTAATCCTTGGTTTTGCCACCTAATGTTCATATTCTTATTATTTATGCATGCTTTCATTTATTGGGATAGTCTTACTATTTATTTAATGAACTTCCTGCCTACCATTTGATGATTAAGTGTTTTAATCTTCTTTTACTGATTGATACATCTAGAAGGCTTTATACAAAATATGACATCGCCTTCATATTCTTCGAGCCTATGGTATCAAAACGGCGTTCCTGATTGGATCAGAGCTTTCTCAACGACAATCAAAAGGAATTTGTAGTTGACGACCAGCACTCTTTGTTTGCCGATGTGGCACTAAGGTAGTGACATGTGCTTATTATTTCGTTTGTACATCAATGATTTACCCGAACGCGTTAAAACAGCCCTGTGAGTTTGTTATTCACCGATGAGAGTGAGATTAGCCAAACCATCCGTAACAAAAATGATGTTAAACTACTTCAGAAGGACCTCATCTACCTCAAACAATTGGGAAACCATGGACAATGAAATTTTACCCGATGAACTAGAAGCTATATCAATAAACAACAAAAAGAAGCAAATCAAAGCCACATATTCTATGTACGGGAAAACATTACACACTAAACACGTCAAAAGTGCAAAACACATGGTGTCTCAATAGACAATAAGCTGACATGAAAGACACATATATACAATCAATGTAAAACAAAAACAAATTCTTCTCGTGCTTTTTTAAAACGCAATATCCGTATATGCCTTCATGACATCAAGGCGGGATGCTTTACTACAAATGTTCGCCCAAAGCTAGGGAAATATGTACCCAAAAGTAATGCGTATCGCTAATAAACGTGCAATGTAGAAGCAATAGATATGTTTCAGCAAAATGGACCATTAAAGCGCAGGTGTTGGGTCCAAGAAATTAGTGTTACCTAAAACAAACCTTTTTGGTGTTTTCTTTTCATACAAAATAAGTAAAATCTCAAGAAATAGAGTTTAGACTTATCACTAATCACGAGACGATTGTGGTTTTCTTGTACGTTGAGAAAACATCAAGTTCACCTTGGTCAAGAAACCTTCCTTCCTCGTCTCATTGGTTTAATGAAAGATTAATATGTGATATTTTGTCAACGGTTTATGTAAACTGTTGTTTCAATGAAATTAATATAAACATACAAATAAATTCTTAACCAAAACGTTTGATCCAACATGTGAGAACATCATCATTTATCCCTATTATCCTACTCTCAGGAATCGAATTATATAAATTAAAATATAGAAACGCAGGGGTGTAAATAACACTAGTCCTTGCGAATAATAATTTTGATTGGCATATGTGAATTTTAATTCGCTCAAAAGCCTGGCAAGTATGACATTAACTGAAAACAAATTTGGCCTATTTACTTTATCTATCACATTAAATAGATGTTTGGTTCTTGTTAAGATATTTTACATTGACACTTGTGTATAGCATTAAAATGCAGCTTAATATAAGCAGCTGGATAATATAAATGGGTCATGGTACGATTTGAATATATGAAATAAAAATAAAAACCTATCTTTATTGATCCTGATATAATATTTCTTGTATAAGCCATATTGTGATATTACTTGACATGGGTATTAATAGTCAAATTCGGGTTTGACCAATTTAATTTTATAAAGGAAACATAACTCTTTGTAAAGGTGGTAAATGATAGGCGTCTAGGTCAACTATTTGTGTTAAATTGGGTCTTTAATTTATATTTCAGTGCATAAAGTCCCGTTTTCCTTTTAAACATGTTTAACTCACCGAGAGTTTTATCTGCTTGCAAGTAGTATTTCTGAATCAGTGAAATTAGTTCTTGTATCTCAAGTACTACTTTTCATGATTTTGCCAGCAGATGGCGCAGGTGAATTGACACAGAAGTGTGTAAAATATTTGACGTACTCGCTATCCCAGCAAGTGAAAAAAAAAACATGTCAATATTTGT
Source organism: Hydroides elegans (assembly GCA_001703475.1). Classification (NCBI taxonomy): domain Eukaryota; kingdom Metazoa; phylum Annelida; class Polychaeta; order Sabellida; family Serpulidae; genus Hydroides; species Hydroides elegans. Next base: position 10,262 of record LQRL01024108.1, read on the forward strand.
ATATACAGCTAAAATATAACATATCATGAACCTTTTGAACTTTTTTGTCCTCTTTTTGTCGTATATATTATTCATACTCAGGTGAAATAATATTATTCTTTTATTTAAAGACTGCTTTAATAATCCATTAGTTTTAATTTCGGTGATTGTAATGTTTGTTTCAAGATTTTAAGTTTTTAAAAATACCACCATTCTCACCAACGAGGGGTTTCACTAAACCAAACTATATAAAAATATGAACAAATTGGACCTTTATGGACCTACAAAGCCCATGCTTGGGCTGATGCCTTCCTAAACAATAAAGAGCCAAATGTTGTACTTGATGGTTTCCCGTTAATTTGTGCCTACGTCTTTTCTAGCGTTCCTTAGGGTATCGTTCTCGGCCCCCACATTATTCTTCTTTATAAATGTTTAGCCCCAATATATCAAATCTTCCGTTTGACTCTTTGTGGACGACAGCATCCCGAGATCAGCATCACAAAGATTCCATCATCGAATGCAATGCATGAAAATGTTTTGTTGTCAATAACTCTACAAAATAGTGTTCAACCTAGTTGAAATACCACGATACCAGTACTTGTGTACCACTGTGCCAACTTACCAAACCCATTTCGTAACTTTTAGCACCAAACAGCCAATAACTCCCTTGTGTTATACTTCTTTTAGAGAACAATAGGCCAGTGGTATTATATCTCAAATGAAATAAAATCACCGCCTATCTTGGACAGCTTCAAATCTCTCATTACAGAAGCCTTCATCCCTGATTTTCTTAAGTACTAAATAAAAGCCATGTTTTAAGTCTGCACTGCATGTGTATTTTTTTTATTGATAACCAAGATTTTATCCGCACCCACCCCATTCACATGGAATTAATTCTCAAAATTGATGGTATTCTAACTTAAATTAAGTAGAAAATAGTCGGTCAGTGATTATGTGGTGATGTTACTACGCATGCGCTGCACCTGCGCAGTATATCCATCGACACACAACCATCAACGGCGTCTTTGACAACAATAACAGTAATTCCTGAATAAGGTGAGTTTTATTACATTGGTACCAGAAGTGGTTGAGTGCCGAACGATATATTAACATTATCTATCTTTATACGTAAAAATTTTGGAAATCGCATAATATTTACTCTAAAAAATCGTCGTTTATTTGAATCTCCCTCGCTCATGTCAATCATGACATAACTAGGTCAGTTCAACACCAATGTTTA